>LPNX011107079.1:0-38432 GCA_001517045.1 Pseudotsuga menziesii | reverse complement strand
ACGACCCCTAGACTCTGCAAGTACACACAAACAGCACTCAAGCAAAGCACTAAGGTAAAAGAACTCTAATGCACTAATCTCAAACAAAAAATCGAAAATGCCATCACAAGAACCTTCTTAAAAAAAAATTTATCCTAAAAAAAGGTTTCTGGTCAGAAACAGAGGTCTAAACAGACTCGGGCAGTGCCAAAGGAGACTCAACAAATATCATAATTCACCCAGCAACCAATTAGCTTCCACAAAAAGGCAAAAACAAGGGCATACGCGACCGTTCGCAGTAAACCTACGTGTATACACGGAAATCGCAGAGGAACCCGCGTGTATACCCGACTGTGAGTTAAAAACTCATGTACAGGAAGAAAGGTGCATAAACTTAAGGCAAACAGACAGGTTGAGACAAACTTCACACCAATCAAACCCTACCAGGCATACATGCCCCCAGACCTGACATAGAAACAAGAGAGAAAGAGAAATTCAAATTCATTGAATGTCGATAAAAACAACCCCCAAAGGACAACTACTAGGAACTCCCCAGTGGAGTCGCCAATTCTGTTACAGAGAGAAATTCCTATGGCTTGGGGTACCATAATAGACAGCTTGACTCTAGAAATCAATCCTTTCCAATATGCAATAGAAATTAAAAGTCTAACACTAAAGTATCAGACCTCGTACCTTATTCCGGACAGTTGAAGTAGATCCCTGTTGAGCTTTCCGATATTCATCTTGAATTGATAGATTACTTCCTCAACAACAAGTAAACAATACAAGCATTCTATATATCATGGTGTTAGATCTATTCTAGCATATATAATCAATAATGTATAAGCATTTGACATAATCCCATGGATAAAATATTCATTCAAACACACATTATTGGACAGGAAAAGATATTTCTATTAATATAAATCAGAGATTACAAGATACAACCTCTGACGGCACGTCTGCGAACCGGAGAAACTGAATCCCCCACTTGGGCCTCCACCACCTCAATCCTCCATCTCTCGATAGCAAGCTCACAAGAAAATGGCAAGCTTGGGAAGAACACACTAGTGCTCCAAGGGACAAAGGTATGCAGACTCAAGCATAAGTTCTGGAAACAATGGACTATAGTTTCTTTGCTCTCAATTCTCTCTTCCCCTCCTTCAATGTACCAAGGGTTTCCTTATATAGCTTTCACAGGGGTAATGAAAGGTCGAATCTGAGCGATATCAAGGCATAGGGAAGGCCAGGAGTCAAATGAGTCGGATCCATGTCAAGGAAAACTCCAAAAGGATTTGGATTATGCACACATCATGATGTACACAGTTTTAGTGGTCAAACCCGCGTATATACACACTTATAGGTTTAAAAGTCGTGTGTATCATTTTTCATATGTTTTTATGGATGATCAAGGAAACATCAAAGGAAAAAAAATGGTCCATGGGGTCTAAGGAGTCTGCAGCGGGACAGGGGAAGGTCATCCAAAGTTTGATTCACCTAGAGTGGTGAAATCAACTATAACAACAACTACCATGGAGGACATCTGCAGAGAGATGGGCCAACCTTCTCCTTGATGGAAGCATCATGCTCTCAAGTGAAAATTTAATGAGGCCACGAGGAGTTCATGGTTGTGATTTGGAGGGCCTAACAATTTTGGCAACCACATGAAAGGGTAATTCACCCATGAGTTCCTCTATTCAATTAATACTATGTGACCGAAAGGTGGCAAGTTCTAAGTGGAACTCCACTAAACAAAAACATGGATATGTGTTAAAATTGGCTAAGATTGTGTTCCATGGGGTAACACCCTAGGTTGGTGTCTAGGAAGGAATGCAACGACATGTGATCACCTAGCATGCAATCATAATCCCTCCAAAGTAAAATTGTATGCAAAATGGGTAGTACAATGCCCTCCCAATATATTAACCCAAGGTTTCATAAGTAAATATCAACATAGTTCGATATGGGACAAACTTAAATGATATAAATAATTATATCCACATTACCGTGAAGGTAAGTGTAAGGACAAATACACCATGGGGATAATAATTGCAATGTCATATAATTACTAGAGTATTGTAGTTATATGCTAAATACATTTTATAACAAAGTGTGTGTGTGTGTGTGTGTGTGTGTGTGTGTGTGTGTGTGTGTTTTAGCATACTAAAATAGAACTATGTCCAAGTGCATGTCGGGGGACAACAATTCGATTGAATGAATCAAGAACTGTTATGGTGGAAGCATCTAAATAATAAGAAAAATTAGGAAACATACTACACAGACAAAAAGTAAACACACCGACAAAATGCAAGAATTCGAACCAAGCTCTGTTATTTGATTGCTTCTCTATTACTTGCTCGTATTTTACAATAATGTGCATGCTTATAGAGGATGTTGAGACACTTGGGTGACTACCCATTACGTTCCTTTCTAAATAATTTAGAATGGTTAAGAAGTTCAACCATTACAAACAACTGGAAGATTGAGACGCAGTCTGTCGTAGTCGTGTCGAGATGCTAGAGTCAACGATGCATGTCAATATGTGAAACCTGACAAGGTTTGGACTTGTCAAAGTCGATGTTGAACCTGTCGAAGTCGACAACATGCCAACTGCTGGGTGGATCATTCCTCCTTCCTTAAGAATCAATGGTCTCCATTTTGTGCTCATTCAAGTGAGGAAACTTTTCAGTGAGTTCAGTAGTAGATTACCATTTTCCTTACATTGGGAGCTTCCCTGTTATAGCCACTTGAAACAAGGGAATGGATTTCATCCTTGTAAGGCGTATGCATTGTCCCACAATGGTGTCACAAGGAAGAGGCTCTTGGACATCTGGATGGATCTCTTCAAGTTCTATTGTCTGCAGGTCAATCTGTTCCAACAAGGGTGCATGGTATGGTTGAAGTAGATCCACATTGAACACTGGATTCAGGCCCAAGCATGAAGGAATGTTGAGTTGGAGATTGTGTTTCTTCAATATGATTAAGGATATTGTACGGACTATATCACAAAGGTTTTATCTTTCTGTATGGACCATTGAAGCGCTCCTTCTTTAGGTGTAACCAAACCTGATCCCCAATATGGAATGAATGAGGAGTATGATGTTGATCGTGTCGGGATTTAGCTTTTGTATTAACTCACTACAACATTTCTTATGCTTGCTTCTAGATGTTGTAGATTTGGTCTACAAACTTCAATGCTTCGATGGACTGATCAATGTATATTTGTTTGACTGTGTCGATGGACCGATCAATGTATATTTGTTCGACTATGTCGATGGAATGATCAAGTTGATGGGTGCTGAGGGTTGAGATCCATAATAGATATCGAATGGAATATTTCCCATAGATTTGTGTGGATAAAATTTATAACGATGTTGTATGTATGGAATACTTTCATCCCACGTTCAATGATGCTTGTGGTTATACATGGGAAGCAGTTGTACTACTAAGAAATTCACAACTTTCATCTTTCCATTTGTCTGAGGATGGAAACTTGTCGACAAAGAAAGTCTCATGTTGAGTTTTTTCCACAGATTCTTCCAAAAGATGCTAACAAATCTGGCATCTCTGTCGAAAATGATGGTCATTGAAAGGCCATAGTGTTTCCAAACATGTTTGAAGAAGAGCTAAAAAGTCTGTTGTGTTGTCGTAGTATTCTTGTATGGTATGAAGATAGCCATCTTGGAAAATCTATCGACTACTACTAAGATCACATCATGATGATATTTGGTAGTAGGATATCCTATCAGGTAGTCCATAGAAATAGATTCCCATGGTTGATTAGGAACCAACAAAGACGTGTAAAGTCCTTGTCGTATATTCGGCAATTTAGTAATGGAAAAAAACACGCACAATCAAATGTACTTGTTGACGTAAGATTCAAGTGAATTCCAATAAAAATAATATTGGAGGATAACAAGAGTCTTTACTACTCCAAAATGTCATGTAGTCTTTTTGTAGTGTACGTCCCAAATGAGTTGTTGGCGATGCTCACTAGTTGATACACAAAGATGTCCAATATTGTATAATAAGGTGTCTTTCAAGAACTATTTGACAGTAGACAGTGTGTCGTTCATAAACTATCGATAAATTACATATAAGTCATATTCTACCAAATACAGTTGCAACTAAGTGGTGGTGTTGTAACCCTACATACTCATCATTGTGAAAAGTAAACTAATGGGTGGCTAGTTGATACAATCAGAAATGACATTGGATTTAACTTTATGATACTTGATTTCCAACTGAAATTGTTGTAGGTAATTAATCCATTTGAATTGTGAAGTTGTCTGTAATTTCGACTGTGACTGGGTGAATTGTAAGGGCTTGTTGTCATTGAGAATGATCATTTCCTTCCCAAGGATGTAATGTCTAAATTGCTTAAGGGTTTTCAATGACATACAGTTCCTTCTCACAAATTGAATAAATTCTAATAGTGTCATTGAAAGTTTCAAAATGAAAAGTAAATGGGTGACCAGAATGAGTGATCACTGCTCCTAAATCATAGTTTGATTCACCCATCTCAATCTCAAAAGACCGATGCAAATCATGTAACACAAGTACTAGTGCAGTAAAAAGCTTGTTTTTGAGTTACTCAAAAGCTTTTTGTTGTGTCAGTTTCCATTTAAAGACAATTTTCCCATTTCCCTTAGTCAACTGATTCAAGGGCCAGGCTATGTGACTGAAGACAAGTATGAATCGTTGATAAAAATTCACCAAACCAAGAAAAATTCTTAGTGCATGAATGTTTTGAGGAATGGTCCAATATTTGAGGATTTGTACCTTTTCTGGGTCAACATGAATGCCTACAGAGCCAATTACATACCCTAATTATTTGATGTTGTTCATAAAAAATGAGCATTTGTCCATGTTCAGATATAGTCGATGTTGTTGGAGAGATTCAAAGACTTGTCGAAGTTTTTTGACATGTTCTTCCCATTATCAACTGAAAATAAAGTTATTGTTGAGATAGAAAATGACACAATTGTTGATGAAAGGTCGTAGAAGGTCATCCATATATCTCATGAAGGTCACATGTGCATTGGTTAAACTAAAAGGCATGACTAACCATTCAAACAGTCCTTCCTTGGTCTTGAAAGCAATTTTCCATACATTAATGGACTCAATATGAATCTTGTGGTATCCAAACTTGAGGTCAAGTTTAGTAAATAATTTAGGACCTTTCAAACAGCTGATGAGTTTGTCTATCCTCAGAAGAGGGTATCTATTATTTACAGAAATTTTGTTGAGATCCTAATAGTCGATGCACATGCACCAAGTCCCATATTCCTTTGGAAAGAGGCTGATTGGAATTCCACACAGAGAGGTGATGGGTCGGATGTGAACTTTGTTGATCAAATCCTAGATTTGTCTATAGATTTCTTCGTATTCGAGAATGGATCTTCTATAAACAGATGTGTTAGGTGATGAAGAACCGGGAACAAGTTCGATGGAGTGTTTTACTTGGCATTGTAGAGGTACTTTGTTTCGATCTTGAAACACATTCTGGTATTCCTCAAGAATGTGATCAATCTATTCTTGTTGTCAGGAGTTGTACTAGTCGGCGGGTCGAATCGTTGTTGCAGTATTCCTTGAATCCTAAGGGTTTATCATAATCAATGTGAATTTATGATCATGGTTGATTAGATCTTTTATTTGTTTGGAAGATATCATAGAAACCGCTGATGTAGGTCATCACTATGGTATGTCGTACCATTGATTCTAAATTTGACAATAACCTTATGAGGCCATGACTGATAACTTCCATGTCGATCCCATAATTAAGGTTTCCCAAATAGGGTTTCGACTACAGAAAGTGGTTCCATGTCACAAAGTAATTCATCTTCAAAGGGATTAATGAAGTAGGTGAGTCTACATTTTCTGATGATCCTTAGTTCCTATCCATCCTTCATCCAACCAATATTGTAAGGAGAAGGATGTGGAGTGGTGAAAAGACCAAGTCTCTTCACAATATCTTCAAAAACGAAGTTCTTATGGCTACCTTTATCCACAATCAGATGCAATGGATTTTTTTAAACCCATATCTATGTATGGAATAGGCATTCGTGTTCCTCCTCGTCGATGATAGTCAAGGCTTTCAGAGTGGTTGATTTCAAATCCAAAAGGGTCGATGCATCTAGGTCGGATTCTACTAGGGATTTATCGAACAAGTCAGATGTCGAAAATTTTTCAAAAAATGTCTTCTGAGTTTTGCATTTGGATGTATCATGCCATGATGAACTGTAATAATCACACCATTTCCCAGTAGGAGGATGTTTGTTGTGTTCCCTTTTGTCTTTCTGAGAGTGCTTCTTATGATAGTCTAGCTTTGGAGAAATTAGTTGAGAAGGTTGTCTTGACTTATCATATTTGGCTGGTGACTTCTTGTCGGATGTTCAACCTACCAGCTTGGGCATGAAACATTCTTTTCCTTTTTTTTAGCTTCAATCTTGCTGATCTAGTGGATACATCTGCAAGCATACTGAAAATCAAAAACTCCATCTCTTGTTGAATGTATGGGGATAATCTGTTGACGTACTTCAAAACAAGAAATATTTCTTCTTCTTGGACGCCAAGTCTAGCCATGAGTCGATAAAACTTGTCGGTGTAACTATGCACAGATTGATCTTTTCATTGCCTTAGTTGTTTCCACTTCTTATAATGTTGTTCAATGTACTTGGGCGGGTAAAACTCCTTTCGGATGTATGCATCAAATTTATCCCATGTGTCTATGGGGTCTCCTTCTCGTTCCATCTTTGTCTATAGATTATCCCACCAGCAATGCACAAAGTTTGACATATTTAAGGATGCAATGGTGATATTTTCTGCTTAAGAGAGTTGATTCACATAGTAGTAGGATTCCAGTTGTTGTACCCAATTATCAACGGATTCTACATCAATATTTCCTTCAGAATTTGGTATGTCCAAATTCATTTGTACTTTGAAGGGGCATATTTTATCGGAGTGAGATATCGTTGAGGATTTTCCAGATGTCGAAGTGAATCACATGAGAATCTCGCTGAATTGGGTGAACATGTTGGTTCATTGGTGAGACAGTTCTTTTTCTATGAGTTTCTCTATCTATTCAGTTGCATGTCTATTGTATGTTTCTTCGACCATATTCTTTGAATTCAAAGGTAATGTCTACTTGTATTGTGAGCATTTTTAAACATGCATAAGTTAGGTAACTTCGATAAAAGTGTCTACACAACTTAAGCTCTGAATCTAGCTCTAATACCAATGATCTGGGTTCCCAGGCGCACGTCAAGGGACAATAGTTTGATTTAATGAATCAAGCACTGTTATGAAAGAAAAATATAAAGAATAAGCAAAGAAGGAAATACACTACACAGAGAAAGTTAACACAGAGACAAAATGCAAGAATTCGAGCCAAGCTCTACTATTCGATTATTGCTCTATTACTTGCTTGTATTTTACAATAGTGTACATGCTTATATAGGATGTTGAGATGCTTGGATGACTACCCATTACATTCAGTTACAAATAAGTTAGAACGCTTCTAAATTTCAACAATTACAGACGACTGGAATATAGAGAGACAATCTATCCTAGTCGTGTCAAGATGCTGAAGTCGACGATGCATGTCGAGATGTGAAACCTATTGAGGTTGTGTCGAGGTTCATAGTTATTGAAATCGATGTTGAACTTGTCGAAGTAGAAAACATGCCAACTGCTGGGTGGATTGATGACCTTGTAGATAAAGTCCTAGGCATGGAACCAACGTTAAATATAATCGAAGTCTTAGAGGAAGGCTTAGGAGTTGATAAGAAGGTGTTAGCAACGCTGTCGATAGAGAATGAATTTCATTAAATCCAATGACTAACAATGACACGGAGCTGATGTAAATGCTATATGATCAATGAAAGTGTAATAATTTAGTAATCATTCGATAAGATAAGATCATAGTTATAAGACTACAACATGGATAAGTCAACATAAAGATCTTAATTTATTTTTAATTGGTAAATTTGGGAGACATTGTACAAAAAATCTATGAATGCATGATTAAGATGGAAATTGCAATTCACAAATCCACCTAAAATGCTCAAAAGAAACCAATTGTTGATTCACCATAGTGAGTGAAAAGAAAAACAATCAAGACTTCTCCTTTAACCTATCTCATACTAGTCAACTTCACAAGAATATCCCAAGGGGATTTCCTTAGAATCAAGAGGTACGATCAACATAATAATAAATCAAGTCCTTGATATATCTTTTTCCCCTAAACAAGAAGAGAAATATTGACACAAGAAAACACTTATGTTCTTCTTCTTTCACATCAAAAAGTAAAGAAATAATGACAAAATGGAAAACAAGGTAATAAAAGCCCTTAAATATCTCCCAATACAAATGAATCCAAGGTATACAAGCATAAAAAAACCACCACAAGTTCCCAAAGTTTATGATGTTAACTCTCACCCAAACTTAGAAACCCTCACCAACAAATGCCAATGAAGAAATCAAACCAAAATATGGTAAACCCCCTTTTTCTAACCCCTGTGATTATGTCTAGAGTAGAAGGAGCGTGTCCATACACCTATGATTGAAGTAGAGCACATGGGACCTTTAACACAGTACACTACGGAGAACAAGGGACACGTGTATATACCTAAAACAAGCAAAAAATGGATTTATTCTTCACTTTCTTGGAAATTGAAGGATGGTGGAATATGGAAAGGACCTAATGGCCTGAATGCACCCAAAAATAATTGAAAAAAAAAACTAACAATGTCCTACATAGATTTAATTTCCTATTGGAGTCATTAGATCTGTTGTGGGAAGAAACTTCCTAATGACTAGGGTTGGTCACCAACATACTAAGAAGGTAGGAATATGATCTTAAGAATATTCAATCAAAATGTTTAGACACAAACAAAGATATTTCACCACTCACACAAGTAATAAAACAAGCAAGCAAGTAGGAGAATGGACTGGGAGGAAGAAAGGAACCAATTCTAGGTGTTTGATCCTCATTGCTTCTATTCTTCAAATTTAGTCAAATCCACGCCAATATCTAGAAATCTGCAAAAAGAACCAAATACACTACTCACAATTATTATGGCTTCAGTAAAGATATCAACCAAATAAAAAATATATGCATAAGCACAACTAGTATTAATCAATTCTCTTGAAAGGACTAGCAACCTTCAATCAACCAACAAAGACTAGACATATTAAGTCTTACATATGGATATATGGGAGACAAATATCACAAATTTCTATTAAAATGCAACAAGGTGAATGATACATACGTTACCTTTCTATTGTCGAGGAACCTTTTGAAGCCTTTGATTGGGTCCATCTTATCTTGAATCACTTGCAATCTCACTTCCAAAGAATTGATATTCATAGAGTGTATAGGATAGAAGTTGTATAGTATGGACAACTTTCAACAACTTATGAAAGTAGTGGTGAGGGAAAGAGGTCACTGAGGGAAAATGGGTTGCATGGATTCAAAATGGTATATGGATTTCTCTAACATGACAATAATATGCTTGTGCTCCCTCACTTAGCTCGTTGAATCTTTTTTAATGAGTGTTTATGATAGTTTTGATGGTTATCAAATGGTTTTGGAATTTTCAAAAGAGACCAACTACTTTGAAAATGTCATAACCTTCCAATTTTCAATATTTTTAGAAATTGTTTTAGTCATTTTCCTTGACCCACGCGCCCTACTCTAAATAAAGGTGCATGTCTAGGATCATTGCAGTAAGAAAAGGAGCATGATGCCTCTTTTATGCTTCCAACGTAGTAATTTTAGAGGGAGATGAGTTGTATTTCCATTAGGGGGGTTCATATCATCAAGTAGAGTCAAATGAGGTCTTTTTTATGATTATATGTTCATGTTCGTGATCTGTCTTAGACACTTGGATGTTGTCTTGCAATATTGTTGTCACAAACATGGATGTGCCAATTTGCACTATAACAACATCCATATTAATAAATAAAGCTTCTAAAAGCAATAGAAAAAACACAAATTAGAAAGGAAAAGCAATAGATAAAGAAACCATGCACCTCACAACCATGACAATTGTTGAAGATAAGACTTTTCCAATAATTAATCTATTTGTAGTTGCATTGATGATCTCAAATAGATATGAATTGATCTATACAATTATCTATGATATTGGATTGCATCTTGCAATAGGTACATCTCTTCAAATAGATCATGTATGTTCAACTCATATGGTATGGTTGTTTGGTTATGGTTTTATTTAAACAAGCAAGCAAAAACAAGTATCTGCTTAAAATGAAGAATCACCGGATCTAGAGGAGGTTTACAATTTTTCTTGGATTTTCAACGTATTGACTGCCTCCAATAGCGACAAACTCAAAATATTCCACTGCACCAACACCTAATAGTGCATCCATAGATACTAAGTGTTCATGGATATCATGAAGCATAAAAGCTTTTTAACATGCACAAAATTTCTAAAATGCCCACAAATATTCGACATCCCACATTTTGATAATGAATAATAAGATGGTATGATAATTGATTCTTTACATTGATAATGAAATCTGTATTAATGGTCTTTCATGGTGACTATTCGCCAAGGGAGGTGTCTCTTAATTGACTTTAATTTATTAATCATTTATATTTATTTATCTATTATTGTTATTATTTATGTTTGTCACATTACCTTCCCCTCAAGGGAAGTTTAATCCTCAAAGTTTTTTTTAGTGAAGTACTTATCAATTTTTCTTGTTCGTAACATCTTCTCATGTCTCTCTTGAACCTACAATTCCAACACTTAACAAAACATGGCGATATAATTTTTGAATCAGTGCACTGAAATGTTGCATTTCTTGGGAAGTGATCCATCCAAGATTTACCTTAATTGGAGCTGATTGTTGGTCACTTTGTTGGATAGATCTTCTTGTTTTCTATTTAGGTTGTAGATTTTTTGTTCTTTCACATATGAAGTCATAACTTCCTTGTTTATGTTTCTTTTGACCCTATCGTTGGTCAAAATGAGTTTTATAATTGGAGTGTCGATAAAGATTTTTGATTGTTCGCTTTTCTGCTAGATTGACTTCTTTTTGAACTGTAATGAGGATTGAATTTGTTTTTTATTCTTTTTTCAATGAATATTTATCTTTCTTAAGGTTCTTGATCATTTTGGCTTGTGATTTCTCATCCTCTTTAAGCTTCTGAATCTGATCTATTAGATCTTGTTTACACTTCTTAAGGTAACCATTCTCCTTGATATTTTTTAATATTTTCTTCTGAAGATCTTGATTCTCCTCTTCTAGCCTTTGATTGTATTGTGACTTATCCTTAGCCCTCTTGATTTGAAGAAGAAACTTTTGATTATGATCTCTTAGACAAGAGGTATCTTCTTCTTTGTCCATGATGACTTTATCAAATTCTTTTCGCATCTTCTGTATTGATTTCTGATCTTATTATGAAAGCACTTTCGAGATATCTTTAAAGTATTTAAACAACACAACTGTTCCTGAACTTGACTTCAGTGTAACATCCTGAAATGTGACATTCTTCTTTTTGTAAGGTAATGTAAAAAAAAAATTCCATTAGAGGAAATTTCAATTTAAAATGGGCCTTCCAAAAATAATAAAAACTCCATGTCATCATGTATTATCAAATCAAAATGCTTTAAAATTCAAAAAGGGAGCACCTCTTAAACAATTTTTTAATATAAATTTGGGGATAGGTATCATTAAAAAAACTATTTGTTTGTTCGTATTTTCGACATATCTCCCTGTGTTTTTACTCAAATTTCGATCGAGAGAGCTCGTTGGATGTGGAATTAAATTCCACATCCAACGAGTAGCCACACAACATACTTTTAACGAGCCCCGCTACCCCAAAAACAAGAAATACCTAAAAAAATGTGATGATGACATCATCATCACATTTTTTCGGGTATTTCTTGTATTTGGGGTAGCGTGGCCCGTCAAAAGTATGCCATGTGGGTACTCGTTGGATGCAAAATTTAATTCCGCATCCAATGAGCTCTCCCGATCTAAATTTGAGTAAAAACAAAAGGAGATATGTCGAAAATATGAACAAAAAAATAATTTTTTTTCTTCCTCCAAAATTAATAAATATTATTTTATTATTTTAACTATTATTTTATTAATTTTCCTTAGGAGGCCCATTTTGAGTTGAATTTTCCTCTAATGATTGTGTTGAACATGAAGGTACCCAATGTATCTAACCAAGGTGACCCTAGAATTATATCAACCTTGTCTTGATCTAATGATACCACTGAAACAATATTGAATTGAGTTAGGACCCTGTAATCATCAACAGATAGTTGTAGGTTCTTAAGCTCATATTTCTCATCAGAAAGAATGGTGTTATTGTCAATTATATCTTATTATGAAAGCATTATTTGGTTTTCTAGGTCAACGCTTATACAATTCTTCTTGGTTGTCAGACAAATAGTGATACAGGCATACTTCTCTTGAATAAGCCCATACGTTTTTAATTTGGGGTGTGCATGTTTTTTAAAATTTGCGGGAATCTTCCTTGTTTTTTTTCATGAAACTCCATTTTGTTATGCTTCTTATCCCAAGATATATGAAAGAAATACATCTTTTATTTTGTTAACTATACTATACTCTTCAATAATCAATTTTTTCCCTTAAAAATTTCTTATATATTACCCTCTCCACCCAAGTTCAAATCTTGGGGATTAATTTTTGAAAAAAGAAATATTTTCTTAAATAGACTTGTAAAACACTTTAATCCGAAAAATATGATTGATCATTCACTCTATAATTTAATTATTTTTCCTTCACTTTATCATAGAACCTATTTTATTAATGTAATTTTTTTTAATTAAAAAACCAAGTGTGGTTTTGTAATACAATGGGCAGGGATGATTTTAAGGATCCATACTTATTTAAAAGTGTATAAATGTTGGCGAATATTACCAATTCTTAAAACGCCAACTATAAAATGATTGGCGATATTTTTCAAAAAATAATTTTAATTTCCAAGGATTTTATATCGTTTATATAATAATTTGGCGACTTTTAGGGTGAAAATATTTTACCACATCAAAATTGGGAAAAACAGGGCTTCAAAAAATGCAAACTGGTGAATCTTTTTTGGGAGAAAAACTTGGAAAAATAGCCCACTGGGCTAAAATTCGCCCCTAAAATTATCCCTGACAATGGGGTTTTTTTCCCTTTTCTTCTTTTTATCCTTCTTCTTTTTACTATTTTTTTGTTTTACAACTTGTTTATGCAACCACAATTTTTGGAAGCCCTAGAATAATGATTAAAAATGAATTTTCACAAAGTGTAAAATAGTAATAATAAAGTATTATTAAATTTTAATAACTAGACAAGGTATGAATCTTTATCCAAAAGCTGGACCAGAACACTGCTCTGATACCAATGAGAAGCATAACACCCACAAAATTTCTAAAATGCCACAAATATTCGGCAACCCACATTTTGATAAAAAATAATAAGCTGGTGTGATAATTGATTCTTTACATTGATAATGAAAGCCTTATTAATAGGCCTTGTTGGTGACTATTCACCAAGGGATGTGTCTTATAATTGACTTTAATTTATTATTTGTTTATATTTATTTATATATTATTGTTATTATTTATGTTTGTTACATCTCATAACCTTACGACGAGCCAAACTAAACTCAACAATAGCCCTAATTCTCCTATGTATTTCTTTTGGTACCTTTGTAGCTATACTATTTTATCCTCTCAATATTTGTAAAAGATAGTTTTACATACAATGTTATTCAAAAAATGCATTTTCCATTGTATTTGTTCATGGCCATGGTGTTATGAGCCATACATAATGCAAGAAGAGTATAAAAACATACTTGGTTAAAAAGGGATTGATTTGGTTTATTTAGATCAAGTATCAATGTGGATAATGAAGTAAGTAGATAAGTGCAATAATTTAATTTTATAGTTGTACATTAATCCCATGTAAATTTGCATAAGGGTGTAAGACATATTTAGTACGCATGTTGTAATTATGAGAATTTACTTCACAGAATTTGGAGAAAAAAAAAGTTCCTAACCATTTTATATAACCCATATTCTACTCTTCAATGTCACAATTGCCCCTCCAATCGTTCACACAAAATCACGCTGTGTATCCCTTATCAACCATTAATAGTGGAGGGTACATTGGGGTTGTATCAAAAACAAGATTTATTTTGTCAGCATTCCCATTCTAAACATAAAAAAATAGGAGCATAAAAGGTAATTTTTGGGTCGATACTTTGACAAAATAAAGGAAAAAAAACAAAACAGTGTATGTTGTAAATGTTGAATTTAGTTTTTTATTTAATGTGAAAGTGTGGTGGTAGTACTTAAAGGATTAATTTTGTTTTGTTGGGATTAAAAAAACAAGTATAAATGTTGAGTTTAGTTTTATTTAATGTGAAAGTGTAGTGGTGGTGGTGGTGGTTAAGGAATTAATTTTGTTTTGTTGGGATTTTAAAAGAAAAAAGTATGTAACTATGTAGATAGTTTTAGAATTTTATTTTTATGATGGCAAAAAAAATTATAAAATGCATAATTTTTTATGATTGGATTTGGCCTAAATATAACATATTCTAGATTTTTGAAGCCCTTATTTTTTAATGACAAAACTTTATTAAAATTTAAATTCTAACTCCAATTCTTTTACTAAAATATTTATCTCTTTATCTAATTTAAATTTTTGAACAATTTTCCATGGAAAATAGACTTGACCATAAAAAAAATTAATGTTTCTAGCAACTAGGTGGATATCGCATTAGTCATAACTAGCACTACTTGAAACTTTACTAATAATTCTAAGAAAATAAAAAAATTGGAAATATCATTCAATTTTAAAAATAGCAAACTTCTTCAACCTTTACTATGTATGCTAATATAGTTTATCATTTTAGGTTGATGTAGTTATTATAGTATATTATGTGGTTGTTAGATTAGATTCAATGTAGACTATATATTACTAAGGAGCTATTATAGGAGAAGTACACTGTAATGAGATGTATTTTGCTTATACATTTTTTAAAATATGGTTTTTTACTGTAATGAGATCATTAAGGGCACATTCTTAAACATGTGTTTTTTTTATCCCATTTGCATTTTTCTTTGATGTTTTTTTTCGTGCAGTTGCATTTTTCTTTGGTGTTGCATCCATTTACTTGGGTTTGTATTTAGTCATTTACATATATTTTTAGCAAATACTTATACCCTCATGGAATTAGCTCACAATGGAGCACATTTCGACCCAGTGACTCTTGTTTATGTATACGAGATGTATCTATTTTTGTTTANTATATATATATATATATATATATATATATATATATATATATATATTTGCTAACGATGCGTTCAACATTTTCCCTTGAACCATCCCATAAGTGGATGCCTTGACTTAGTTATGCTAAAGACAAATATATGAAGAGGGCACCAAAATTCAATGCACATCAAGACATTAAATAATTGGCCTCAGTTTTATCTGTAAATTCTCATCTCATTTATAATTGTGTCCCCACCTTTTTCACTACTAAGTTGTTTTTGTGTGGACGCTCTCAAATAAAAGTTTGCAATTCGACAAACAAGTTACTATACGATTCAATGCACAAACAACATTGATGAATTGACCTGAGTTTTCTTTGTGAATTCCCATATCATTTATATTTGCGTACACTTATTTTAATTTACCACTTATTATTCTTGCCGCAAGAAAGTTATTATGTAATCAGTAAGTCTTTGACTTTATATTAGTTAGCTTTGATTTAAATTATTTTTCATATTTGCTAATGTTAAACTTTATAATTTATTTTTTCTATTTTCTTAAATTTATTTATCTAATATATTATTGGTTCAATTCTTATTTTGCAATCATTGCACTCCAATTGAAAATGACAATTTAATTAATTAATGTACTAACACTATAAATTAACATATAACACTTGTCCAATTCTCTTGAAAACAAATTGAGTCTATTATTATTAGATATTTACACAATATCACTTATCTTCTTTCTATATGGACAATACATATAATCTTACATCATAATAATTTTATATTTTTTTAAATTTATTTATCTAATATATTATTGGTTCAATTTTTATTTTGCAATCATTACAATACAATTGAAAATGACAATTGAATTAATTAATGTACTAACATTATAAATTAACATATAAAATGTGTCAAATTTTCTTGAAAACAAATTTAGTCTATTATTATTAGATATTTACACAATATTACTTATCTTCTTTTTATATGGACAATAAATATAATATTACATCATAATAACAAATAATTAATAAATAACTTTTAAGAGGTTTACAACTGGTATGTTTAAATCTTACTAATACATAGTAAACATTATAAATCTTAAATACATATTAATACTTTTGAAATCGAGATGTTCCATTTTGAAATCTGCTTGAACTCATTACAAATTTCTTCATTTATAGTCATATCTATGGACAACTAAATTGATAGTTTTGTATGAGTAGCAAAAGACACTCAACACCAATGAAACTTGAACCAATTGATAGAGCATGTCATTTTCAATTTCTAGCTTTTTTTAGTTGAATGCCTTGGTATGTCAAATCTGTAATATTTATGCATACTTGATTTTTTGAGCTTCAATTTAGTTAGCAACTCTATTGTTCAACTAACCCCCAAGGGGTTTGGCTTGTTGGACAACTCTACGCTTGTTAAGGCGTAGAGGTTGTTAAGCAGGTCGGAGATTCAATTCCCCTCGTGCAAAAAGGCAGTCACTCGTGCTATGCTGGGGGGGGGTCGGGTAGGATGCTCAGGGGTTATAGTGGTAGAAATGGGAATCGACCCCATGTCACACGAGTACAAAACCTATCAGTTGTCGATTCCTCTGTACAAAATTAAACTCTA
Source organism: Pseudotsuga menziesii (assembly GCA_001517045.1). NCBI lineage: Eukaryota > Viridiplantae > Streptophyta > Pinopsida > Pinales > Pinaceae > Pseudotsuga > Pseudotsuga menziesii. The sequence continues at coordinate 21,555 of LPNX011107079.1, read as the reverse complement.
TTGTTCAACTAAGATATGGCTACTTGATTATTAGTTAGGAGTCTCTCATTCCTCTTCAATGCATGTTGCATGTTCATTGATCCAAGTTTCTCATCTTTTCCACTATTTGAGGATATAATTAAACAAACATGAGGATAGTCATGATCCTTGAAAGATGGATCACATACTTGAAAAAAGATATCTAGGAATGCTGACACCACCACAACCAAGCACATTCCTAGATGAATGTGTTTAAACAAAGACCTTGATTTCCCACCTATGTTTACATGGATCCTATCATACCATGTATTCATGAGCCTACTCTACCATAATGCAAGTTGTTAATGTTAGTGCATGAGGTCTCTGGTGAGTAAATACATATCACATCGACATGTAATAGTGTCACAACTTGTCTTGGATTTAAACTTTCATAGCTTAAACTAAGTTTTCCTCTTATTTATGACTTAAAACTAAAGGACTATGGAATATGTAACAAAGAAGTAATCCCATCTTTTGCTCTTATTGTTATAACATTTAAAAGAATAGCCTTGTTCACGTGAAAGTATTATATCAAGTCAAATCTCTTTGTTTCTCATTGATTTCTAAAATGATCTTGACTAGAAAGCGGTATTTAGGAATTTAAGTATATCACATACGCCTAAGAATGGTTTTTGAATCCCCTTTAACAAATATATTCTTAGTCTTTCTTGCCTTTGGATCTCTACTTGGTTATTCGTGTATTCTCCTAATCTCCAAGTAAAACTTGCTTCATAATTTCCCAAATACAATCCCCCACATCTCCCACTCAAAATATATATTCAAATTTTTTAAATAATAATATTAATTTATAATAAAACCTATCAGAATATAAATTTATACATATTAGTAAATTTTAATAAATATTTTTAATTACATCCACATCATCAGTTAATGCTCTCCATCAAACAAGACATTGATTGAAAGATATAAAAAAATGCATAGTATATATATTATTTTATGTTGACAAGTTCATATATTTTCATTTTAGTTATCCCTAAACTAAGCGACAGGGAATTGCTACCACGTAGTACTTGTTTTTGATACAGCGTCAACAATGAAACATCACCTTCACCTACTTTTTGAATAAATTCCATCCTGCCCATTTAAAACGTTTAAATTCTTAGAATTTGTGTTTACAATACATACACCATTTTCTATTTTTTAAATGGTTTTTTCAATTTTCCTGAAGGTTCATTTGCCGAGTCATTAATAAATAGGAGAAACACATAACACTGGCTACTACAATTAATTGTACTGGCATTAATGAGTACCTCTATTTTAATTTTCTCCCTGCACCTACCTTTCTAACTTGTTACTCATTTGTGTTTACATTATTTGACTTACCATAAATTCTGACATGCAGGGACTCTTGTTAAATCATGTGGAGAAATAGCAACTCAATTTACTCAATTCATTCCAAGTTTTATGCTCATCAAAAAATGAATTCGTACGTCAAAAATGAAATCGTACGTCATAATCAAAATTTGAAATTATAAGGTCTTTGGACATCTTGATTATGTATTTTCATATATATATATATAGAACTTCACATGAAATTTAGACTAAAAATTTACCAAAAAAAGTTGATCCAAAACTTAGGACGTTTAACTTACAAATAATGTTTTATTATTAATTATATATGTCACGTCCTCACCCCTCATACCGACGATGAAGAGGACGCGACTAGGTTGTTGCTGCTATCAAACGGGAAACCTAGCCCCATGAACATAACAATTAAAATGCATTGAATTAAAACATATACAGATGCATAACAAATGTAACTATACATCAGAAACAAATCATCCATTCAAGCATTAAACATGTTCATAATTAATAAATCAAGCAATTGCATTTGCATAGGTATATACACAAGAGAAATAAAATTGAATACTTATCTTGTAATTGAGTTGACCCATGAGTTGACCCACAACTAGCTATGTCGCTACAACGTTCCACCCAACCATAGGCCAGTGTGCTCATCAATTTCTCAGCATCACCGCCACCCCCGAGCTGGGCATGATTTCCACAAGGAACTAAGGAGTAATAGGTTTACACACAACAATACCATACATCCACATTCAAGCCAACACGCTGTTGGGTTTCACTGACTATCCAACCAAGCCAATGAACAACCGGGTTCTACGGATATTAAGGAAACAACCCCACAACATAGGGGCTCCTTGGACTTACTCAGCCAAGCCGCACTTTACATCAAACAAATAGTCAACCAATTAATCAAAGCACAGCCACACACAACTATTGGGTATGAACAAAACATTCTTGCGAACCACAAACAAGAATGGAAGACGAGAAGAAAAAATAACCCAATGTCTGAGCAAATCATTTCAGGGAACGTTTAATGGCGCCACAGAGGCAAAAACGACCTCTACAAATTTCCAATCTCATGGATTCGAATTCTGAAAAACATCTGCTAGCTTCACGTGGTCAAAACGACCCCTTCCAAACGCCAAAACGTAGATCTATTCTCCTGGGCACTTAGAAACACCAAAAATGACTTCTCAACCATGGGGAAAAATAGGATACTACGAAAAAACGTGGAGGAAGATCCCATTTTGCTCACAGGGGAAAAATCGGCCTCAATAAACACCCAAAATTCATGGGTTTCTTCTACCATTTGCTATGGAACCAAAATTGGTTTTTCCCTAGCCAAATAATGAGGAATCAACAACAAAAATTTCAAGGGAAGAGCCCAACCATTGATCATTTCCAAAACAACCTCCCATCCATGGGAAAAATGAAAAAAACTGCGAAATACATGAGGGAAAACACACAGGTAGACAAAAACGTGAATGAGAGAGCTCTCCAAGATCCCCCTGCGTGAAAGAGCCTCCACATGAATGAGAATGGGTGAGGAATGAAATGCATGGGTGCATAATGTCTTGGGCATGCATTTCCAAGCATTTACTTTCCCCACAAGTCAAAAACACGTTTTCCAAAAATGGGTGGCTTCCCAAATTCGAATTCAACCTCCATACTTTTCCCATCCCAAGTAAATAGCTTCTTTAACCACTTCTAGATGGTTGGGCACAAAAGGACAAAATCGGTAGTTGACCACTTTATGGGTTTTCCCTTAGGAATTTTAATTTTCGCTATAGGCTCAAAGGTTTGAATATTTCTCCCTCCCTATTCCTTATGAAATCATGCCTCATCTCTTTAACATTGTGGCGCATAGCTAGTTGTGGTATTTTTATTAATTGCATAGTTACATGATGTCTTGAAACATATTGTGCTTGGATAGCACATAAACCATCAACATCGATTTTAATTGCCGAAATATAAAATACTAAATCCATGGTGGGGCCTTTTCCTTGAGCTCCACACCACGATTTATTAACACTATTTACATCATATGTAATTCAATACCATGGGGTCAAAACCAAGGTGTTACATTCCCCTCCCCCTTCAATAACATTGTCCTCAGTGCTTTACAAAAAATTAACAAAATACTACACTGGAACTACCCTTAGTGCTCTACAAAAATGAACCAAAAATGGATGTGCCAATCGCACGGCATCCTCCAGCTCCCACGTACCCTCTTCAGGACCATAGTGCTTCCTCCACACCTTTATCTGTCCAATGGCATGACCTGGAACTCGGGCCAAGTCCTTGCTTACATGCATCAACACACACCACATGATCGTTTTCTAGTCTTGGAGAATCCTTCTCCTCAGCTTAGAACATTTTTAGTGTCTTTGGAAACCAGCAATACCCATTCTCAAGCCCCAAACAATGAGTCAATTCCCATGTCAGTATTCACAAGATTTTCCAAAATCATAGATGAATCACATGCACATGTATATTGACATAAAATCAACAAAAGGTTTCCAAGTGAACCAAATACTCATCTGCATAAGTATCTTCTTTTGGTTCCACAGGTATCTGACTTGTCTTTATACAACCATGGCACTCACAAACCTACCCCGCCCCACACATGGGTGTGCATTAAAATGTATCTCAGTTTCTCCAAGCCTCGGATCACCTGAAAATACCTCTCAATCGAGGTCTAACAGCTCCATTCTTGAGTCTAACACCTCTTTGGGTGCTTCAATGATAGTTTTGTTCAAGATCTTGCACCTCCTCTAGGTGCTTACCAAGCTTGGGTGCTTCCTTTCCAAATACCACAATGAATTTAATTCATTTGTTAGATTCATTCCTATAGGATGCAATCTATAACAATATTTTCAAAACCATGGCAGCATCATATGCTCATGTATATTTACAGAAAATCAACAACAACAAAAGTTTGATAAGTAAACCAGATACTTATCTATATAACATCTCTCAACCGAGATCTTGATAGCCTTGCTTCATAGCCTAACACCTCCTTGGGTACTCAATGGCAGCTCTAGGTTATGGGCCTAGCTCACCAATGCTCAAGCACTTCCTTTCCAGGAACCATAATAAATTAATTCACATGTCAGATTCATTTTCACAGGATTTATTTCTTAACAAGATTTTCAAAATCTTAGCTAAATCATTATGCACATGTGTAATTACAGAAAATCAACCACGATTTTCCAAGTAATCCAATACTTATCTGTATAGCATCTCTCAACCGAGATTTGGTCATCCCTGCTTCAAATCCTAACACCTCCTTGGGTGCTTAATGAAAGCTCTGGCTTAAGGGCTTAGAACCTCCTCCAAGTGCTTACCAATGCTCAAGTGCTTGCTTTCCAGACATCATAATACCTAGGTTTTATTCTCTTCACAGAACCCCCACTCTCATGACAGTCCCCTTACGACATGAATGTGTGAGGAAAGAAGTCTAACTGGATGTCTTACACCCTGGGCATCCCCAATGATGCATATCGATGCCTAGATGGTAGGGGGAGAGAATCTATGTACCCAAGTACATCCTTCCAAAGGAGCCATGTACTTCATGTACATGTTTTCATTATCTCACCTGCGTTACATATAGACATGTAGTTTACATCAGATGTCGTTATAAAATTTCAATCATAGGTTTTCAAACCTATTCCAAAGACATCCCTCCGAGAAGCTATGTACACCCCGTATATCCTTTCGAGGAGCCATGTACAACCAGTACATATTTTCATAATCTCACCTGCATTACATACAAGCATGTAGCTCATATGAGATGTCATCATAAAAAAAATTGCAATCATAGGTTTTCAAACCTATTCCAAACACATCCCTCCGATAATTTATGTATCCAAGTACATCCTTCCAAGGATCCATGTACGTCAAGTACATATTTTCATCATCTCACCTGCGTTACATACAAACATGCAGTTCATATGAGATGTCATCATAAAAAAAAATTGCAATCATAGGTTTTCAAACCTATTCCAAACACATTCCTCCGAGAAGCCATGTATCCAAGTACATCCTTCTCAAGAGCCATGTACACCTAGTACATCCTTCCAAGGAGTTATGTATCCCAAACACATCCTTCCGAGAAGCTATGTACTCCAAGGGCATACTTCCATCATTTCACCTGCATTACATACAAGTATGCAATTTACAAGAGATATCATCATAAAATTTTAGTCATATATTTTCAAATCTATTTCATGCATACATTATTTCCCAAATATCAAACAATTAATAACATTGATAGTCAAATAAAAATCTGAGTTCACAATTCTGCTTCCTGTAGACAATCAAATTTTTGCAACCATGAGGCCATCTTCATGTTATTTAGCTTCTGCAAGTGGGGAGTACTCATCCCTAACTTACACATGCTCCCCAAAACCTGGACATCCACATACAACATCTCATCTTGACACCATTTTAAATCAGCCAAACAGTCACAGTTAGCAACAAGAAACTTCAAACATCAAGCAATGCAAAACAAGCATATCCATTGTTAGCATGATTCAAAACCATCACAAAATATCACAGTCTCCGAATAATTAATATAAAAAATTGCAATCTGAAGTTTAAAAATCTGTCTTTAGTCATGAGATCCTTCTCATCGCACATGGCATCTTCCTGCCCTGGGTTTCATTGGGAACAACCATACTTCTCTGCTTAGGTCTGAGTCTTCAGGAAGTCCTCATATGTATGCCCAAGGGACATTTCCCCAGGGAACTACAAGCCTCACATGCAGACTTCCTAGGCCTATACATAGGCTCCACTTTTACCTACAAAATATTCTTTAGTGAACCTCTTGCAATATCCTGCAAGTCCCACAAAATATCTTACATATGTTAACCTTCTTGGAGCAGGCCAACTCATCATGGCCTTAATATTTTCAGGGTCTATAGATATTCCTTTATCTGAGATAATGTGACCTAAATAATGAATTCTATCTTTGTAGAAGTCACATTTGCTCAAACCTGCGTACAAATTATGCTTCCTGATCAATTTCAAAGTCAGCCTAAAATGTTACACATGTTCTTCCTCATTCTTAGAATAAATAAGAATGCCATCAAGGAGAACAAGAACTAACCTATACAAAACTTATTAAAAACATTATTCACAAGGAACATATATGTAGCTGGTGCATTTGTGAAACCAAATGATACCACTACAACATCATAAGATCCATACCTTGCTCTGAAGGTTGTCTTATGAACATCTTCATCCTTGATCCTTACTCGATGGTAACTAGACCCCAAGTCAAAATTGGAAAATACCTTTTCTCCTCTCATTTGATCAAAGAGGTGATCACTTCTACGCAAAGGATACTTGTCCTTCACGGTGACTTTGCTTAGCTATCTGCAATCAATACACAATCGGAGTGTACCATCTTTCTCTTTCTCAAACCAAACTGGTTCTCCCCACAGGGACACACTTTGCTTGATATACTTATTTTCCCACAACTCTTGCAGCTGTATATTCAGCTCTAGCATTTTTGGTGTACTCACCCTGTAGGGTGTCTTGGACACTAGTGCTTTACCTGGAACAAGATCAAAGGTAAAATTAATGTCCCTCTTTGGAGGAATCCCTGGAACTTTATCAGGAAAAGCATTCCTGAATTCTTGTACCACATGAAAACCCTCCAACCTAAGAGTATCGTTAACTGTTGCCTCCAAAACATGAGCTACATACACTCTCCAAACTTCCCACAGAACTTCTTCAGGTGCATTGCTGAAATCTACCAACTGGAGATCACTTCTGCAATTCCTTTCACAACCTTTATCTTTCTTTCTTCATCCAATCACTTCAAAAGTATTGTTGTAACAATCAAGCCTTTTTCTATGTGCTTCCAACCAATCCATTCCAATGAGGACATCATAGGATCCAGGTGGTAGCACATTCAGGTCTGCACAAGTGACTAACCCATCCATGACCAATGGACATTTCTTTACCACCTCACTGAATTTATTCTTGGTTCTGGTGGCTAGTGGGACTAACCATGACCTTCCATGCTTTGAATTCTTCAAAGTGCACATCTCAACAAGTCTAGGGGTGATATAGTGGGTTAATCCAAAACATAAACAATCTGCTCAACAATCTCACCCTCAACTTCCACCACAGTTGAGTTATGACCTGGCTAGTGGTCTTCCCCTGCTTATTTATTTACTTATGGGGAAATATTACAAGGTTCAACACATTCTTTTGTTGGTGTAAACTTTCCCAAGATTTCACAAGGCGTTCAACTAGTCCTTCTTCTATACCATCTTTTCTAAGATGATGTTATGTTCTAATTTCATGATTTCTTCTTCCAAGGTGACTCCCTCTCCATCATAACGCAATATTAATTCTACTTTATAGAAATGTCCTTGTACATTTCTTTTTCTCCCTTTATCTTCTTATCATACTCAACCAACTTTCTGAGGGGGACGATGAGGGTCATGGGGGCTTTCCCCCTTCCATTTTCGTGCAATCTGGCACTCAAACCCACTGTCATTTTTTTCACTTTTTTGACACTTGCATATCCCACTGAAACCTCTCAAAAATTCTCTGTTCCGGTGAATTTTCCATTCTCCTCCAATCGACAAACTCACAAAGTTTTTCGACATAATGGCTCAATTCACCTTTTCCCTCTGACGTGTCGACGAACTTTGTCATTTCCTTTCGATCAGACAAACTTCGCCTTTGCTCCCGACGTGTCAGCAAAATTCCAACTTTGCTTCCAACACATCGGTAAAACTTGCCATTTTCATCAGATTGGCAAAAACTTGCCGAACCTTCCGTTGTTTCGGAAAAAAAATTGACTTTTCTTCAGATTGGAAAAAACTTGCTGAACCTTCTACTGTTTCAAAAAAAATTGACTTTCCTTCTGATCAGAAAAAACTTGTCGAACCTTCTACCGTTTTAGAAAAAAAAAATTAAATTTTCTTTCGATCAGTAAAAATTTGCCGATTTTTCCGACATATCGAAAAAATTCTCCGACTTCACCTGACACATCGATAAATTTCAAGTTTTCTTTCTGACACGAAAATTTTGGCACTTAGAAAAATTTGAAATTTTTTTCCTTCTTTCTTTCCTTCATCGATGAAAACTTGACTTTTCACCCGATACGCATGGACGAAATTCCCCCATTTTTCCTGACATGCATCGACGAAATTCCCCCATTTTGCCTGGCATGCATCGACAAAATTCCTCCATTTCACCCAACATGTCCATACTTAGAATTTTTTTATGTCCTTCCTCTGTCGTCGACGAAAATCTCCAAGCTTGGCCAACATGTGTCGGAAAAATTCATTCCAAGCCAGCCAACGTATCAACAAAATCGTCGATATTTTTCCAATTTTTCAACACTTAGAAAAGTTTGGAAATTTTCTTCCTCGTCGATGCAAGTTAGACTTTCATGCCGACATGGTCATTGCAACCCTGTCGGCTCCACTCATCCTTTCATGCCGATGCCATTGACGTAAATCGTACTTTTCACCTGACACGCTTCGACGAAACTTAGCTAACTCAGCTGACATGGTCATTGCGATCTTTCTCGGCTCTGTTTACCCAACTCAACCGATGTATTAGCTCGAATTTGCCCAATGCAACTGACATATAGGAAAAACTCACGCAGTTTTTTTGACATGAAAAATTTTCTTTCTTTGCCTTCGTTGTCGGCTCAACTTGGCCTTATATGCCGACACTGCCACTGCATGCTTCATCGGATAGACTCAGCCAACTCAGCCGACATGTGTTGGCTCAACTCGACTAACTGAGCCGACATGCAATATCCAACACTTAGGAAATTTTATGAAAATTTCACTTTCCTGCTACTTTTACTGCTGAACACAGAGGGTGATCTAACCTATTTCAACTACTCTTCATGGCCCATTGAGGTCCAATGTTGCAACATGAGATCTGATACCACAGTGTCACGTCCCTACCCCTCATACTAAGGATGGAGAGGACAGAATTAGGCTGTTGTTGTTATCAAACGGGAAATATAGCCCCATGAACATAACAATTAAAATGCATTGAATTAAAACATACACAGATGCATAACAAATTTAACTATACAGCGAAAACAAATCATCCATTGAAGCATTCAACGTGTTCATAATTCATAAATCAAGCAATTACAGTCGCAGATGTAAATACACAAGAGAAATAAAAGTGAATACTTATCTTGTAATTGAGTTGACCCGCAACTAGTTATGTCGCTGCAACATTCCACCCGACCATAGGCCACTGTGCTCATCAATATCTTCGCATCACCACCACCCCCAAGATGGGCATGATTTCCACAAGGAACTAGGGAGTAACAGGATTACTGTCACATGCCCCAATTTTGCAAAAACAATTTTATATTATTTGAGGACAATACGTTAAATTTTATGCTAAGTTGTAATTGATGACCGAGTGGGGTCAAGGATATCTAATGTAAATTCTAAATATTTTATTATAAATAAATAAATGAGGAGACAACAGCTTAGGAGAGCTGTTAAAAGAGTGTTTACTAGTCAAATTGGTAGAGGAGACTGGGTGGAGAGCAAACTGATATGTGGCAGCATCCTCAAACCACTTCCAACTTTTGCAAGTGGAAACCTCCCTACATTTGGGGTCATGATTCCCCAAGAAAGTGGAATCAGAGCAAGTGGCTCAATTAATGAAAACTGACCCAAAAGACCTAGGCAATCTTTATAAAAACTCCCATTGAAGAGAGCTGAGGCTGATCATTTTGGAGAGGTGATTATTTAGGTTGAATGAGTGTACTTCAGAGAAATTCAATGGAAGGGAAATATGGAAAGTGTTTGGGGGGATAACTGTTGATTGATCTAGTTGTAGCTTTTAAGCTGAAGATCATACTATTGAGAGCAGAGTGTTTTACTGAGATATTGAACTAGTCGGTTGACATAGGGTTCTACTGTTTGCATTCTCCACCAGTTCTCAGCCAAGAAGACCAGGAACAGGCTCGGGGGTCCTGAGGAAGCATTGTTTGAGCACTCTCCAGGAGATTGGTAGAGAGGAAAAGACTCCTAAAGCTGTTGTCGTCTATCCTCAATAGGTTCTATGTTATTTTATTTTACTGTGTTAGTTAAATAAATCTTAGTTTGATTGTTATATGAATGTTAAAAAAATTCAGTTTGTGAAATGTTAGAAATGGTATTCTTATTAGATTGTTAAAGAAAATGAAATTGATTTAGAGAATAATGTGTTAGAATGAAAATAAATTTCTAGACTGTGTTTTTCCACACCTAGAAACTAGGTCGTATTCTAGCACAGTTAGAATGCTTTAAGTAGATGAAATAAATTCATAAGAGAATGAAAAGAAAAGATAGATTTTTGTATCTGTAGATAGCAGTGTAATTTATTCAATGTTTAAATTATTATGAAAAGAGCAGTGTTATGGTTTAGTTATGTTTATTGTTTTACTGATTATAACTAAATAAAAATGTTGGAAAAGACATAGTAGAAATACACTAGAGTTATAGTAAAAAGTATACTGATACAATAAAAGTTTATAGAAGATACAGTTAAGTGTATAAACAAGGTATTAACCATATAATTTATCCTTTAAATCTATTAACTAAAATCTTAAACTACTAGTTAGTATAAATCAGAGTAGGGTTATGTTTACAAACCATCTATTTATAAAAAGTAAACAAAATTACAGAGTTATTGTTCTAATCTTTACAAAGATCTGAATAATTTCTAAGTTACAGAACAGTAAACAAATTCAAATGTAACTGTAAACATTAAATAGAACAAAACTAAGAAAATACTTATTCCAGAAATAATTATATTTACCAGACAAGTTTATAACCTGTGCAAGATAAATCTGAGGGTCGAAACCCTAGTTTTTCTTTTATCTTTTTATAAATTAATTTATAAAAGTTTTAAACATATTCTATGATAACTGAGTAAACAAATTAAACTAGAAGACTATAAGTTATGCATTAGACTGATTACAGTCTTATCTCAAGAACTTATAATATATTTATAAACTCTTTTATTTTAAAAAAAAATACTTCATAAACAGGTTAAATAACATCAATACTCTTATATTAACGAATTAGAAGCAAACATAAGCCAATGCTCAATTAATAATTAATTTAAGAATACATCTATACAAGGGTTCTCTTCCAGTAAACCCTAGCTATTCTATCCTAACTGATAAATATAAATTTATGAATTTTACTTTACGACTAACCTACAATCTTCACAATAACCTTATTTATTTATAATAGAAATATTTAACAGTGAAGAAGAATAACCTAATTTACAGTAATATCATTTATAAGACAAAGTATAAATAACAGATTATTCGAAACAGAAGTCAATTAAAAACCATGAGTACAGGAGAAACCTCCATATTTTAAGATTCAGAGTATGATATTACCAAGCCATAAGGCTCTAATTCCTTTTACAAGTTAAGAAAAGCTAATTACAAGTCACGGCTTATAAGCCGGAGCTATCCTGCAACATGCAAGGGTTTTAATAATAAAAACTAAGTAATAACTGACACTAAGCATCTAAATAATGGAGGAACCGAAGCCGTGCTTCCTTTCCAACTGTAACCCTTTTCCCTTAACCATTGCAAGCAGGGAGATGCCACGTTAAACCGGGGCTTACCCGTTTTGGTCATGAAGTGAACTAGCGTTGGAGAGGATTCTTCCAAGCCTGAGGACGAACTGTAACTTACAAGCGAGACCGATGGCTTTAGTTAGAAGTTGTATTTCCTAATACTAAAAACTGTAACTTGAAATTTATAAATAATAGTAGGGTAAAACTTTTACCTGAAGGCAAAGAACTCTGGAGCCAAGGAGGTAATTGAACCAGCACAATGAACAGCACCTTGAAGAACAAACCCTCATGCTAACCTATGACAGAGGCAACGGGGTTCACATTCTAGGCCTACACCGACAATGGAGCAGGTTAAAAGCTATGGCAAGGACAACACAAGGGACCAACACTCTAAACTACTAACAGAGTAAAACCACTCTCACAACGACACAATGCTTGCAGAAAGAAACCAACATATGAGTTGTGTATCACTTAACTCTTATACAAGAGTTGCATCACTTCACTACACACAAAATGGAGCTGTAAAACGAGAACAAGCGAACCTCTCATGGCCGCAAAGAAACCAGACAGTGCAAAGCCAAACCCTCTAAGAACAATGAAGAATATAGGGTTACAGTGCAAGTTTTTAAATCGACCATTACATGGTGGAGTCTTCTCCACGTGCCCACTGAAATTTTAGTCAAGCTGTAGGTCAAACCATATAGTTTTCCTGCACTGTCGGGAAGAACAATATTATTGCCAATCATACAATGTTTTAACGCTAATGATAAGGTTTGGTAACATATCATTGTTATGTCGAATAACATGGAAATCAACCCTTCGATATAATCATATATTATATACAACCAACAATATATTTTGGTATAAAGTCAATTCGTTGTATGTGCCTTTTTATAACACTACAATCAATCAATTGTGAAAACATATTTATAAATTATTATCATTTGCATTGAATAACACTAAGTTCAATCATTGGTAAATGAATATAGTGGAGATCAATATGGAAATTTATGCCTTTGACTCATAGTCAATAGTACTCCTAATGCTTCTTCACACAAACCTTATTTTTAAGGAGTAATGCTATGTCTACATTAGTGTTATGCAAAATCAAAGTTGGTAAGGTAAATATATTAGGTTCAACTTTTTGTAAATAAAAGTTAGGTAGTATTTTCTACACAAGAGTAACTTTTACATTTGCATGAAGTAGACAGTGTCATAGATGGGAGACTTCTTGGAAGTTAACGATCTTTTGGTTTCCATAAAGAACCAAATTCTTAATAAATCAAACCAATGTTTAGATTAGAATTGGTAAATAAAAGATAGTAAGACTATCCAGGGTTAAAGATAGAATCACTTAGTAATATTATTAAGTGATGTAATTTTGCTACAATACTTGTGACATGATGAAACTCAGAAGACCGGAATTATAACTTAAGGACTATTGTGCAAGTGAACATTTATAACTGTAATACAATAATAAGCTGATAATTTTTCTCTACTAGTGCAGAATTGAATGTAGAGCTAAGTAATCTATTGTAAGCTTTTATTTGAATGCGTTAGATTGATATTCATACTTATAAAGCAACATTTTAGATACTAGACATAGCAATAGCAATAAATACTTGTTTCAGTAGAAGCATCTTTATATAAAATTATGAGCTCTATACTCATCAGTAAAACTTGTGAGCAACTTGGCTTATAACTTTAAAGACGAATTCTTAAGTAGAATTCATGCTGGTGAAAGACATTTAGTATAGCAAGGATATTGGTATTTACGACATAAACTTAAAATAATGTCGTAGATACAAAGCAAATAAAGAAAAAGTTACTTTACCTCATAGTATCCTTGAACTCTATTAATCAAATTTTTACTCTAGCATTTTATAGATGCTAAAGAAGTACATCTGGATTTAACGCTTTAACAAACTCCTTCTTGTTCAATAATTTACCTGTTGAACCTGTAAGATCCAGAAATCTAGCTGATTTAGCAATTACTAAGTAAGCCCCAGTTTAGAACATAACTTCTCACCTACTTGACAAAATCAAATCATCAGTACAGCTAGAAGTAATTGAATGCAGGTCATATACATAACATAACAAAATTAAAGTGGTATTAGTTTTTATGTGTTTGAAGTTAATCACTTCTTTTGTTAATTGTTTCATTTTTTCTGCTAGGCACTAGTAGTTATCAAACTGTTCCATTAGACATTTTATATTACATTAAAAAATTTAAATTTTTGTGAGAATTTTGGGGTTATGACAATTATACACAGCAATACCATACATCCATAGTCAAGCCAACACATAGTTGGTTTTCACAAACTATCCAACCGAGCCAATGAACAAATGGGTTCCACAGCTATTAAGGAAACAACCCCACAACATAGGGGCTCCTTGGACTTCTCAGCCAAGCCACACTTTTCATCAAACGCATACTCAACCAATTAATCAAAACATAGCCACACACAACTGCTGGGTATGAACAAAACGTTCCTGGGAAACACAAACAAGAATGGAAGACGAGAAGAAAAAATAACCCAAGTGAGCAAATCATTTCAGGGAACCTTTGATGGCTCCACACAGGCAAAAACAACCTCTACAAATTCCCAATCTCATGGATTCGAATTCTGAAAATGTCTGCTGGCTTCACATGGGAAAAACGACCCCTTCCAAACCCCAAAATGTAGATCTATCTTACTGGACACTTAACAACACCAAAAATGACTTCCCATCCATGGGGAAAATTGGGAAACCACATAAAAAGTGGGGGAACATCCCAGCTTGCTCACAGGGGCTAAAACGACCTCAATAAACACCCAAAATTCATGGGTTTCTTCTACCATTCACTATGCAACTAAAAATGGGTTTTCCCCAGCCGAATAATGAGGAATCAACAACAAAAACATCAAGGGAAGATCCCATCCACTGAGCATTGCCAAAACGACCTCCCATCCATGGGGAAAATGAAGAAAACTGCCAAAAACGTGAGGGAAAACACACAGGTAGACAAAAACATGAATGAGAGAGCTCTCCAAGTTTCCCCTGTGTGAGAGAGCCTCTACATGAATGAGAATGGGTGAATAGTGAAAGGCCTGGGTGCATAATGGCTTGAGCATGCATTTCCAAGCATTTACTTACCTCACAAGTTAAAAACGCATTTTCCAAAAATGGGTGGCTTCCCAAATTCGAATTTGACCTCCATACATTTCCCATCCCAAGGAGATAACTTCTTCAACCACTTCTAGATGTATTGGAACAAAAGGACAAAATGGGTAGTTGACCACTTTATGGGTTTTCCCTTAGGAATTTGGATTTTCCCCATAGGCTCAAAGGTTTGAATATTCTCCCTCCCTATTTCTTGTGAAATCATGCCCCTGTCTCTTTAACGTTGTGACACATAGCTAGTTGTGGTATTTTTATTAATTGCATACTTACATGATGTCTCGAAACATATTGTTCCTAGATAGCACATAAACAGTTGGCATCGATTTTAATTGTTGAAACATAAAATACTAAATCCATAGTGGGGCCTTTTCCTTGAGCTCCACACCCTGATTTACTAGCACTATTTACATCATATATGCAAATCAATACCATGGGGTCAAAACCAAGGTGTTACAATATAACAATATGTCATTTTGTACTAATCAATTCAACTGCTTTATAAGAAACATAATTTATCTATTTTTTTTATTTATAATGACTTAATATTTTTTCATTGCGAAAAAAATCCAAATGGAACATCTATTTCCAATGACTGGATTTCTAGGAGGCTTTGTTAACTTTTCTTTATGTCATTTATGAAAAAATCCCATAACCTTTATATAAACATATATTGAAAAATGACTCTATTATGAGCCTTCCAAACTTCCCAAATGATAAAAAAGGGAAGGGACCTATAGCTTTGTTGACACTTGAACCTTTTTTTAGATTATCCTCCAATGAAAGATAATCCCAATTCACCAAAAAGAAGAAATTGGTTTTCATCTCAGACCAAACCTCATGAGAAAAAAAGGGACAACTTCCAAAAATATGATGTCCAGATTTTGCTTCCGCTTTACAAAAAATGCATCTACCTGGACCCATAAAACCTCTATTCTACAATACATCTCATGTTAGAACCTTCTTTTTTAGACACAACAACATAAAAGTTTTGATCTTATAAAGAATTTGATCTTTCTAGATCCAATTGGTCCGCCAAACTAAACTATCCATACCTTCCTCCCTAATAACCAGATCATATGCTAACTAGATCATATTCCAACTTCATGGTTACTTCCCTGTCCTTTTTGTTATGTTTCCAAATGAGACAATATTATTGATTGTTGAAAGATATCCCCACATGAATGAGACTATGTATATACCTGTTCCATCCTTCTACTAATCTATCATTCAATTCTAACTCCTGATCCAATCTTACCATGTTCTGTTTCAGAACCACAATATCCATTTTGTGTAATTCTGCTAACAACCCCAGTGAGAGCCTATACCCATCCTGTAAACCTGCAATAGGATCAATTCCCACAAACAATTGTTTTTCACGACTAATAAACCAACCGATGGCATGATTAATAATAGACAAGATTTCTAACAAACTACTCCAAATGGCAGAAACATTCTTCTTCTTTGTCTTATAATTTTTGAACTAATGATCTGGGTTGATCTTGTTCAAATACTTTGCTTTTATGACTTTACCCCTCAAACCAATATTGAACAAACTATGCCATAAACTCTTTGGACAAAGAGGTCGGTTAAGCCACAATAAATTCTTTATTACCCAACCACCCTTGTATTTAGGTTATAACAAAATCTCCCATGAATACAAATGAAACTTAGTTGAATCCAATCTTCTCGCCCATAAAAATTGAAATATCATTTTTCTAATCGTCGAGATCACTAAAACAAGAGCACTATATAAAGAAAACTAGAAAACAGGAACACTTTGTAAGGACAACCACTCCAAGGTAATTCTTCCAGGTTCCTAATGACATCCAACAAAAATACCAACAATTAATTTTCCCTTGCAGAATCCACTTGATAAGCGAGTCTCATTCCCTATTTTATATCCATTTGGTTTTATATAAAAACAAGATATTTAAAACCCTCATTTAGCTCCACCATTTTATAAGGAAAGATATCATAAATCTGTTTTTTAATGTCCTCGTCATCATAAGAATAAATGAAACAAGATTTGTTAGCACTGACTTATAACCCCGAAGCATCACATAATATAGAAATAACATCCTTATAAAACTTCAATTTTTCTACATAACCCTAGCCAAAGAGAAGAACATTGTCTACAAATAAAAGATGGGTGATGAATATTGAACCTACAATTTTTATTACCCCAATTTCCTTCTTTTCTTTATCATTCATAATGTGAAAGCTTAATCCTTCAATAGCGAGTATAAACAAATAAGAAGAAATTGGACAACCTTGTCTAATTCCTTTATTCCCTTTAAAAAAGAGAGTAGGGGTTCCATTAATTTTCACCTCAAACCTTGGAGAAGTAATGCAACCCATAATCCAAGAAGTAATCTCATATGACAGACCAGCTTGCATAAGAATAAGCTTTAGATATGACCAATCAATGAAATCATATGCCTTAATTAGATCCATCTTTAGAATAAAAACCCTTTGCTTACTCTTTTTAACAAAAACAAGACATTCCTGAGCAATGCAAACTGAATGTAGAATTTTCATGTTTGGAAAGATTTTTCAAATTGATTATCCAAAATAAACCTACCCAAGATAGGTTTCATTCTTTTAGCTATAATTTTAGTAATAATTTTATACAAAAGATTACAATTTGATATAGGTCTATAGTCACTAAAGGTCTCAGGCTCGTCTTTCTTTGCAATGAGAGTAATGTAAGTATAATTTAATGACGGTGAAACCATCCCTAGTCTTCTAGAATTATCCACAGCTTCTATAATCTCATTAGTCAGTGTGCATCTCTTGCCACGTCGGAATTGGATGTGGCCCCTTTGGATTAAGAGGGACATATTTCCATTGTTTAACATATGCATCATTCACGCAATGATCAACCCCTAGTTCATTGGAGTCAATGCAGAACTCACAGAAACATGCATACTTCCTCGTTTCAATGGAAAATATGTCGCCCATGTTTTTACTAAGAACTAAATGTAGTTCTCTCATACCAGGTATGGTCTCGCAATACCATGGCATGGATCTATTCACATATCCAAGGGAAACATCCCAAAAAAACCTACATCGAATAAAAAACATCATATTTATATATATAATAATACAAACACATTTATTAAATTCCAATTAAGTTGTTGTTCCTACCTGTACACCGGCCTTGCTTGTTCGTGACCTTGGTGACCCAAAATTTGTGTGCACCAATCAACTACTTCTGTTGAGCACTTGAGTCGAGATGCACTATGACTCATTTGGTACCTCCAAAGTGCTTGTTTCACACATGCACCTGCACCATCATGTTCACCCTTTCCGTGCCCCATTTCAAAAAAGATCCGGGTGTGTCGAATACATGTCTCTTTTTGAAGACGACTCAACCAATAAAATGAGCGTGTTGATTTGAACTGCCCCGCACACCCATCTGACCAAATCCAGTGTTCTATAAATGACACCCCATTATTTTTGAATGAATCATAAATCAACCCAAAGCAGTGTTGAACAAACAACGTGTCATGCTCACGATCATCACTGACATAACAATGGTATTCCTTGATCACATCGTGTGACTGAGGAGTGCTATCCCTACCATCAATGCTCATCTGAGCACGTCTATACAATACATGTACGAAGATGGACACCTGGTTGGAGTGATAATACTCACTTTGTATCTCTCTCTAAGGAGCAAATGTGTAATTCTCAGCAAAGTCTACCACTGATAGGATTGTGCTTGGCTCAAAAAACTCACGAGAATGCTTAAATTCTAAATCTTTCCACCTAGACCCGTGGGAGTGTTTAATGTATTTGTAAATCTGACTTTGAAACTTTTTCATGAATTCTGAAATAGGAATATCAACCTCGACCAAGTCGATCCTCTTAGATGGAACACGTGAAGAAGATGATGGATTCATGGAGACATACTCATATCTCTTCCACTTAACTATGATATTGGACAATCCAGGGTGTGTTGGATTGATAGGAAACTTCCTATGGAAGAATGCTAAATCACCACATTCATGGCATCTTCTCCCACCTACACACCTTTTAATGAAAAACACATTTTCAGGATTCCTATTGCATAGTATCATTGAAATAAAATCCTACACTATGTGAGGAGATGGTTCACCATCCCAATGTTTTTTGCAAAAATCCACAAATGTGTCATAGTATAACTGGAATTCAACGTGGTATCGACAACAACAAGTGTCCTGAATCATATTCGGCCTAATATACCATGGTTTCAACTTACCTAACATTGTAAATGAGATATGGACACCAGGATTTGATTCTTTGAATTCCTCGAACAAAGAAACTCCTATCATCTCCATAACATGCTTGCAATGCTCCTTATAAATTCCTTTGCCGAAATGTTGTCACAAGACATGTTTTTGATCTGGTATAGCATGAGAATGGTTGTCCCAATACTCTATCACCTTCTCTCTGATTCCCTCTTCCATCCTATCTTTATATGCTTCTCTGCATATAAGATCCCAACAAGAAGCTTTATCATTTTCATCTATCTTTACCCTCAATTTAGTGTATTTGTGTAGTGTTTTCCTTGAAACGTGGAGCAGCTTTGACATTGTTGCAACCATTCTATTTCTTGATGTTCTTTGTGCCGCAATAGCAGTTGTAATTTCCCTACATGCAGCGTTGATATCAGTTTTTCTTGACTTTCCAAATGCAGATAGTGCAGTTGTTACATTCTCACATGCATTTTTAGTTTTAACATCCTTAAAACCCAACAACTTTGTGGCATGTTTCAATTTTTTTGTGTTTTATCAATCCATGTAGGATTTGAGCTTGCGTAATCACTGATTGTTGTTCAAAGTACAACTTGATTATGTTACTAACAAGCTCTCTTATTGTCTGATCAAGGGTTGGGTTTCTGAACTCTTCTTGAGTGGCATCATCCAACCCTCTTAAACAATTAGCAGCCATTCCAACGTCATTGAAGCTCCCAATTACTCTTAAGAATTCAGAGGGTGCATGATCCTCTGATGACTGGCCAGGATCTAGCAATAAATAAATACAAACTCAAAAATAAATACAAGCTCTTTAAATAACATTTTATTTTACTTATCATATTGTCATTGTTAGTTAAAAAATTAACAAATAAATTATAAAAGATTGAATATGGAGAAATGGTGGTTGTTGTAGTAACTGGAGATGAATATGGACCCCAGTTTAAATTGGCTTCCTAATGGTTCAAAGGTAGTCACTCAGCCACCAAGGCTATCTCATGCTTGGGTATTGGGGCAGTACCCCTCACTTCATGGTGTAGGAAAAACTGTTAAACGCTTGGCCACAAACAACAACTCTTTGGTTTTCCTCACAGGTGGGAATCTAGCCAATCCGGTAGGGTTTGTTTCCCTTTTTGCTTGGCAGGTCCTCTCAATGGCCAGCTACTTCGGGGTTCCTGTGGTACTCCTCATAATGAGTTTGAGGGAAAATCCCAAGTACTACCCACAGTTGTTGCAGATGAGACTTATGTCCCAAACCGGATGTTATTAAGTAAATTAGGTTATTAAGTAAAATATGTTACTCTATCTTACCTTAAGTAAATTGTAACATGATTGTAATCGTAATTATGATTATAAATGTAATTGTTGATTTTCTTTGAGATCATCATTGTCATCAATTCTTAAAGCCATATGATTCCTAGTCATTTGTACATGATTGTAATGTAATTGTAATTGTAATTGTAAATGTAATTCTTTAATGTAATTGTAATTATAATTGCAACATGTAATTATCATCATTATCATAAAGTAATGTAAAATTGTATTTGTATTTACTCTACCTTATTGTCCCATTGACGTAAGGCTGGTGCTTATGCACGTTAATGTGATTGTAATTGTAATTGTTTATTTTCTTTGAGATCATCATTGTCGCCAATGCTTAAAGCCATATGAATCCTAGTCATTTGTACATGATTGTAATGTAATGTAATTGTAATTGTAATGATAATGTAATTATCATCATTATCATAATTTAATGTAAAATTGTAATTTGAACACTATGAGAATGCTCATATATGAATATGAAATTAAAATCATATTAAAATCGATGAAAGGAGAGGTAAGGCTATAGAAAAGATGAAGAAAATAAGTGCGATGATAAGACTATATATACATATTCATTTAAAAATAGATATTATGCTAGAATATTATGCACTATATAATTATATATTTTCATCAATCATTCTCTAATTTCATTGGACAACTCTAGAACTACTCATACTATAATACACTTACTTTGTATATATGTAATTCAGTGTAGTGGTTAAACCATTTTTTCAATTCTTTCACAATACACACCATTATTTCACATGTACAAATAAGTGGTTTTAGAAGGTTGTATATATACATGCACATACAATGTATATAAGTTTATGAATTAATTACAAAATTACAATTTTACAAAATTATAATCAAATTCTAAACAATTTAACATGTATATATA
>LPNX011107078.1:25000-122191 GCA_001517045.1 Pseudotsuga menziesii | reverse complement strand
TGACTCAAAACTAGATGCAATACTAGGCCCAAAACTAGATGCAACAATAGATGCAACAGTGGACTCCTAACTAGACGTAAAATTGGACATTAAATTGAGCACAAAATATGGTATATAGATGGACATAAAAACAGGCGTAACACCAGGTGCAAAACTGGAAGCAACACTTGACGCAAACAAAAACCTAAAATGAGACACAATATTGGATGCAAGATGGGACGGAACATTGGAGGTAAAAATAGACGTAATATTGAATGCAATATGGGATGCAACATTGTACACACAACTAGATGTAATATTAGATACAAACATGGGCGCAAAACTAGGCACAACACTAGGCGCAACACTGGGTGCAACATTGGACTCAAACATAGATGCAAAAAAGACATCAACCAAGATGCAACACTAGGTGTAAACCTAGATGCAAAATACGACGTAAAACAAGATGAAACATTAGGCACAAACATGGATACAAAAAAAGACGTAAAACAAGATGCAAAATTAGATGAAAAAAGGGATGCAACATTATAAGTAAAACTGGATGCAAAACTAGATGCAATATTGGGCACAAATTTAGATGCAAACCTAGATGCAATGCTAGATGGAAAATTGGACACATAATTTGATGCAAAACATGGTGCAAAATGGGGTGCAAGACTCGATGAAAACAAAGGAGTAAAATAAGACACAACATTGGATGCAAAATTGAGCATCAAACTGGGTGCAAACAAGGATGTAACAAATGACACAAAAAAAGATGCAATACAAGATGCAAAATTGGGCGTAACAAAAGATGCAAAAAATTGGGTGCAAAAATGGACGCAAAAATGGATGTTAAAAAGGACGGAAAAAAAGATGCAATAGATGGCGTTTTATGAAATTGTACAATAGCACCAGGTTTAGCGCCGGATTGTTCACCAAAATTGGGAAAAAATTACACTAAAATCCGGCGCTAAATTCGACGCTAAATCCAGTTTTTGTTGTAGTGCACTGAACTTGGTGAGTTCTCCATCGCTCAAGCCCTGACATAGGTAAGTCTAATGGAGTTGGAGTTGAAAATTTTGAAGCACGAGAAAAAGAACCTGGAGGGCTTGGACGTAGAGAGAGAACGTGAAAGAAAGAGTTGGGAAGTAAAGTGTGAAAAATTACAGAGTAAGAATGAGAAACTGGTAAAGCAGGTAAAAGGGCAGATGCCAATGCAAGGATCTAAACACATCATGTGAGATTCAATCATATTAGAGGCTTCTAAATTAAGTCCCTACTGTTATCTATCCAAATGGTACTTCTCTGTCTGAGTGCCGACATTTCCTATGTTGGCGCACAAAAGGACATTTATGGATTGAAGGTTGCCTAAAACACTATAGATGGGCATGTTATGAAATAAATTCATTATCCATCCAGCTTGCCATTTTTACCTTTGAATATATCAACTGCTGTACACGCCTTTGCCTATATACAACCCACGTACATATGCGACTTTTCCTACAGCATGTCGCGTATTGTACACGATTATTTGTAATTGCAACCCGCATACAAATTTGTATGCGGGCTTCCCTTAGAGAAACTCGCATGTCATACACGGGTTTCTAGTATCAATACTCGCATATGCCTTCCTTTGACATTAAAAATAATAAATTGCAATTATTTGATATTTGTTAAGCCCTTAACTATAACCATCTTAACTGTCTCAACCTCCTCAACCCTCGAAACTGCCTTATTTCACTAAGTATAAATAAAGGCCTTGGGGAGGGTATTAATATATCATACTTGGAGAGCAAAGTTATGCTGGTGGTATCTATTTAGAAGTCTTTGGAGCAGCAGAACTCAGAATCCTTTGGTTTCAGAGGAGTCCTTGTTTCAGGCGTTGGGTTGTAACCTTAACTCATTCACTATTGTTAATAAAGAGAATCCTTATTCCAAATGTGTTTTGAATGTCTTGCATGTATCATGGTTTGATGAATATTTATGATTAAGCACTCTATATAATATTTATTTAACCTATCCTATATACATGTATAAGCTTTCACTTGGAGGATTTGCTCTTTACAGGTGAAGGAGAAACATCCCTGAAAGCTTTGGAGAAGAAGCAGAGCGGGAGAAGATAAAGCTAGGATCAACCTTCGTGAATCAGGTGAGTCTATCCTATATTCTTGTTTCCTTTCTATACTTTAAAGTTGATTGCCTGCAAGTTTTAAGAGTATGTTGGTAACCCTAGACCTTCGGTTATAAGGTGTTTATTCCTATACAACAATACTGGTGACTCTGCTGGGGAGCCCAGACTGCTGTAGGTTATTTCTGTTACCCTTGACCAGTCTTTGCCTTGAGTTTGTGTGTGGTATTTTATCTTGGTTCATGCTTACCATAGTGTTTGAAGGCCTTGTGGATTTTCCTTCTTTTTGAGAAAATTTTGTACCTGTACACAGGTTTCTCTCATACACAGTCGCGTACAGAGGCCTGTATATGCAGTTTTCTCTCTAGGACAGTCGCGTACAGTACGCGAGTTGCCTTTTTACATAGTCGCATACAAGCCTTGAAATAGGGATTTTTGGGCTAGGGTTTTCTTGCCCCTGTCCTCTTGTGATTCCTGTTTGTTGGTTGTCCCTCCTTATAAACACTGTGTTGTTAGTTTGATGACCTTCTTGGCCACACCTTGTACTTTCCTGTAAATCCCTTGAGTTTATTTTGTTTGGATGGTCTTCTGTTTTCATTTTGAAGTAGGTTTGCTTGTTTGGATTATAGGTTGAAGTTTTTTTGTCTGAATCAGTGATCAGGGTTTTGGGCAATCTTTTTCCTAGTTTATCTTTAGATAGTGATTGGTTTGCCACTTGCCTTTGTGTGTTTTCAGTGATTTCTTGTCATTGTACCCGCCCAAGCTAGGGTTCTCGGCCTTCCCTTGTGGGTTGATTCTTGGTTTTATTTATTTGTTTACTTCAATTTGCTTGCTTTATATAGTTGATTTGGTCCAAGTATACTCAAGTTTAGTGCATTTTAGGTGCATAGTAGTATTTGAGCATTTTGAAAAATGAAAAGAAAACATTATAAAATTTTGCATTTGATTTGCATATAGTAGTTTTTTTTTTTCAATTTTTGAATATAATCTCAAAAATTACAAAAAATATAGTCTTAGTTTTCTTTTGCATTTATAAAAGAAAAATAAAAAGAACATATACTTGTTTTTGCTGCTCCCCCCCCCCTCCTTCTTTGGCTTGAACTTGTTGGACAAGGTACTCAGTAGCCTTTGTTTGTAGGTTTAGATTGATTCTTGGGACTTTTTGACCTTTGTTTATGTCAGTCTTATTTGCTCGGTCTCTTCATTCCAAATTTGTTGGCTTGTTTACTTTTGTGAGATTTCCTTCCAAGAGAGGTTATATCCAACTTTAGGGAAACCTAAGGTTTGTTTGTGCGGTGTAGAGTAGTTGTCTATTTGCTTTTCTTACAGTACTTGCTTGCATTAGTTGATAGGCTGATTTCTCTTTTGCATTTATAAAGGAAAAAGACAAAAACACATGTTTGCTTTATATGCATGTAGATTAGGTTTTTTAGTCTAGATTGCATGGCATATCATTGTTTTTGAATAAAAATAAAAAGAATTTGTTCTTTTGTGGCTTTCAAGTTTCTATTTGAAAATGAAAAGAGAATATTTTTTGCTTTTTGCATTTCATATCTCTTTGCTTAGTCATTTTGTTTCAACTTTGAGTCAAAACACCACATAAGTTTCATGCCATTTACCCTCTGACTAAAAACAACCCTTAAAATAAACAATATAATTTAAAAATTATTAGTAAGTTTTATTTTATAGGGTCATACACCAACTAGCTCAGGCTAGACTTGTGGATTAGGGAGTTTCAACTCTCCACGAGTGTTTAAATCTTAGACGTAGTTGGTCAATCACTAGGTAAACCCTTTTCTATGTTGATTGTATCTAGGAAGCTCCTCTCAAACGGGAGTTAAGCATGAGGCCACGTGGAGATTTGGACTGAGAAGATAACCCTCCGATTCCTTGTCAAAGCGTAGACCAAGGTTTTTGTGCATCTGGGGATTCTGTCTTAGACAGGATTTCGGGCTTTGCTACCCTGCCCATGCGTACAAACTAGGCTTGCGACTGTCCCCCCAGACTGTCAATATAGTTAAGGTATCCTTTAGTCTCTTTGACATCTAGGGTTCATACATAGGTACACTGGAAGGCTATTTCTGGTTGACCTTGGACGGGCTTGGAAGGTAACCCTAGTAGAAGGTGTGGGAGGGTGGTGGGTGATTCCTCCGCTTGTGCCTAAGAACATCTACAGGGACACCAAGTAACTGTCTATAAAATTTCTTCTGGAAAGCATATCTTATACCTGTTTGTCTGTTTGGATTTAGGAATTTTTAGTGAGTGATGTGTGGTTTGTCTGTACTTAGTGTGCCTTTAGGTGTGTGCTTTGTAATTTTGGTTTCCTATCAACCTCAGACTTTATCTCCTGGTTTGAAACTATAGCTAACACCCCTTCGAACACCAACCAAGAGATCCCCATGCTAGGAACTCCTTGTACTATTCCTCTCACAGGGAATGTTGGTGTTCCCTTGATGGCCACCCTAAATATTCTTGGATTCACCCTAGGGCTACCGGTGTGTTTGTTTGCCACTCCAACTGTCCTGAATGCTTCTCAAGTAACCTCCTTATATCAAGGGAATCAAAACACTACTTCCCCTTCAATTGTAGTTGATTCCCCTCTTCTTTCTACCTCATGCAGTGAAAGTACTGATACTAGTAACCGACAGTCTAAAAGGAGTAAAAGAAGGAGGAATAGGAAGAAGGCACATAAGCAAGGGGGCACCTGTTAAACCTATGCAAGTCAATTTGAACCTCACCACCCAACCTCTACAGTTCATGCTGGGGGCACCTATCCAACCCCTACAAGTCATGTTGGATCTAAACACTCAACCTCTGCAAGTCAAGTTGATCTTCACCATCCAGCCTCTGTGGTTCATGCTGGTGGGATCTTTCCAACCTTTCCAGGTCACGGTGGATCCAGTCACTCAGCCTCTGTAGTTCATGATGAGGGCACCCGTTCAACCTTTGATGTTCAAGTTGAACCTCCCCATCCAACCTATGCAAGTCATGTTGGATCCATCCACCCAGCCTCTGTGGTTCATGCTGGGGGCACACACTCAACTGCTGCAAAACATGTTGATCCTAACCACTCAGCCTCTGTTGTTCATGTTGGTGGTGCCCGTCTAACCTCTACAAGTCATGTTGGACCCAGTCTCTCAGCATCTGCAAGTCATGCTAGGGGTAGTCTCTCAACCTCTGCAAGTTGTTGGGCTAACTGGGCAGACCCAGGTTTTACCTTTAACTTCGCACCAACAAAAGACCCACAGTGTTGGCCCTTTCGGCAACAGCCTACGAACAGTCTACAGTCTCACCCGAAACAGCTATGGGGTGCCACAGAATCAGGTTTCTGCAAGCAGAAGAGAGAATCTTACTGTACCTTTAGTCTTTAACTATTAATAATCACAGAACACAATGCTTCTATTATCAAGTATGTAGCTTCGCGGTTAGATAAAAAAATAGTTACTTGCACAACCCTTATCTAGGAATTCACAGCGAAGCTAGTTATTAACAACAATCTTACTTTATCAGTTATTTACTTAGCAATGCATAAAATATAATAACAAATCAATGCAAAGGAACCACAACACCAGATATAACATGGTTCACCCCCAGTGTAGGGGTTACGTCCACAGAATTGCGTTTTATTCAACTCTTTACAACTAAAACGACAGTTTTGATCTGCACACTCAGCTGTAGATCCCTTCAGTCCTCAAAGCCATGCACACAGTAGCAGGCCTCTGCGCACACAACTGCAGATCTTCCTTTTCACCAAAAACCCCTCTGCGCACACAGCTGCAGAGGTCGTCCACGCACACAGCTGGGACTTAACCTTCTTACAAAAACCCTTATACAATCTCTTATCTTTGCCTTACAATAGCTTCATAAGATAATCATTAAATACCTAACCCCACTTCTTTACATAAGTGCCTATTTATATAGCGCACTGTTACAAAACCATGGGCGCCCAAAACCCTAAACCTGGATTTACACCAAGGGTTAGTTACAAAAAGGGGTTTCGACCCACCTGTGACACCCCTAATACTATTTTGGGTCATAAATCCGCTTACACTTCCACAAAAACCACGGAGTTACCAAAGCTAAGGACCCTTAGGGTCGGAGCCACAACAGGCCCCTAAGACTCACTTGTGGCCCGTTCCGGGGCACTCTGCGACTCTTTTGGTGGGAGAATATTCTTTGCAAGGATATGGAAACGATTGTTGAGATTGTGTATAATGTCATAAGCTGCTTTCTCCTTTTCCACCAATTCTTGTAACGCTAAGGATGATACTTCATTAGCCTTTTCCTACGCAAAAGTATCATAGGTCTTCAAAAATTTGAGCTGAATCTCCGCAGCATTGCTCAATTCCAATGCTTCATCGACAAGTGGCTGCAGAAAATTTTTCAGTAGTGTTACCTTCATCCTGCAGGACTCAATTTCCTGCTGGAGTTCCTTGCTTCGCTTCACCTTAGCCATTTTCTGCATAGGAGGCAGCGTCTTAATTTCTGCTCTGACTGCATCTAATTCTGCCTGTCGCAGATTGATGGTTTCTTGTACCTTACCTATATCTAGGTGGTCCTGTAGGTTCACCCATGCTTCGATACTATCTTCCAGTAGCTTTGCTGTGCTGCCCACAATATCTGATATTTTTGCTGCTGAGGCTTGGATGTCCATGTGGCGCTGTTCTTGGACCTCAAGTGGGGTTTCTGGAGGGATGCAAAGTTGAAGCTCTGCGATCTGATTCTGGTGTTCTATTTTTAACTTTTCAATTTCACTGCGAGACTGTTGGGTGTAGTCTCTCAGCTTGGCAATTCTTTGCTCTGGTTCCTCTTCATCCTGGATGTCGAAGTCAGGAAGACTCCGACATGCCTCATCCAACACTCGCACCAGTGTAGCTCTTTTATGTTCAACCTCTTTCTTCCTTTGCACAACTTCTTCCAACCTTGCTGTGAGATTTTGGCTTTGCTTCATGGTGTCTTCCAACTGGCTTTGAGAATAGCGATCTCATGCGTGGATCTCCTTCGTGATGGCTAATTGGCAGAGGTGCAATTCTGTCATAGACAGCTTGGTGTAATCGATCCCAACTGTCATAATCATCTGCGGCCGGGAATCTGTATCAGTCAGTGTTAGAGCTGCACTTGGCACTTGGCCCCTGTTATCTCTGGTTGGCCATTGCCTCATATCCTGCTGCGCGGATGCTGGGGTACTACTTGTCACGGTATTAGTTGTTGATTTTGTTGCTAACTCTTTCAGCTCTGACACCCTATTTGCTATGCCCATGAGCGCAGCAAGATGCACATCCGCGAACTGTGACCACTTTTGAGTTAGTGTTTCAGTAGATTTTTCGAGAGCTTGCTCAAGCTCTTCTAGCGTCATAGTGACTCCTTCGTCTAGGTTTTTGTCCTTCGACGCCTTTGTCTTCTTACGGGACTGAGGCTTGGTTACCTCCTCTACCTCTAGCGATTTGCGCTTAGCTGATCGATTAAGATCTGATAGAGTTTTGACCGACTCCTCATCCTCTTCTTCATGTTCGCCATCTCCACCCTGGTCATCTCCATCTTGCTGCGAGTCACTTGGGTCTTTGCTGTCTTCTGGTGGGTTTTGCTGCTGCGTCTAACTGGTACCTGTGCCTATATTGGTAACAGGGGGGACTGGAATGGTGGGTTTTTTTCCTACATCTTTCAACCAGTCAGCTGGCCATTGTTGAACTATGCCCAGGATGTCTGCTTTGGTTACTACATATGGTAACTTAAACCATTGATGTGTTGGATCTGCATGGGCTTGAATGAAAACATGATGCATGTCGGCACTGAAGTTCGCGACGCCCTCATATTGAGAGAACAACTCATTGGTAAGCCATGGTGTGCGCAAGATCTTGTAGTGTATACCCATGGCGTAAAAGGCGAACACAGTGTTCTTCATCTGCTGATATTCCTTGTCCGATGACATCCAGAGGGATGCATACCTTACTCCACCCGGCATGCCTGGGGGTGCCTCCACGACCTGAGCCTCAGTGGGTTCTTTCCACCCAACTAGTGCAATAAGTATTATTAGCCAGGAATAATGAAAGGGTCTACCTTTTTCCTGCGCATCACGGGCATATTCTAGGAATTCCCTCACGAGGTATGCGGCCCAGTTGTAAGTGTAACCTTCAGCGCAGTTTATAGTGATTCTGATAACCGGGGTAGACACTTCATTGGGCCTGCACTTTCGCAAGAGTTTGCATGCTAAGAGATCAGCTGTGAAACAGATGTTCTGGTCCTCAATCGTGGAAGTGTGATACCCTCGTTTCCACTTGGTTAGGCCGAAACAATCCTTCATGCTTTGCGTGAGCTTCGTATCCTCGTGTTTTGAAGGAAATTCAATTCCTGGATCAGGCCCTGCTATCGGTAATCCTGTGATCTTATGAATGAGCTCGCCATTGATAGGAATTTGCTTGTCTCCTATCCATAAGTGGCCATCATGTACTAATGCTAGCAGCTGTTTAACCACTATGGTCACCTATGTGCTGCGACCAAAATGAGGAACATCAAGCATTTTTAGCAGGCCAGCTGTGTCCAAGCCGGCAGCCCACTGTTTCACTTCCAATAGTGTCACGCCATTGTCTAGGTATTTGACATGATGCAAGTATTGTGCTGGGGCAAACTGTGGAAAATTGCTGTGATTATTTGTGTCATGGTCGGCATACTTAAGATGGTCTATTTTCCCTGTCATGGTCCCGACCAGCTGTACACCCGGTGGCAACGAGGGTGTGCTTAATGTAAACTGCTTTGTCCGCCGGGGTAGCTGGATGCCTGGCCGAACGAGCTGGAGATACGGTGGCCGCGGTGGTGCAATGTGCTCATCTCCTCTGGTCGGGACCTATGCTGAATTGGGCGGGTCCATCTGGTGATTCCCTGATGTTTACCCTGATTTCCTGTGTCGGTCTTCATTCCGCTTAGAACGAACTTCAGGTTTAAACTTTTTCCTGGCGAGCTGTGTCTGCATCGGCCGTGGCGGTGCTGGGTGAGATTCTTCATGGGGTGTAGAGGTATGTGGGAGATCGAAATGACTCTAAAGACCCCTCTGTTTGAACTCTCTTACTAGATCCTGAAGCTCTCGCTCGGCTGTCATGGGTTCACTCATAAATGTCAAGGAAATGCAGAATGTGATTTTTGCCAACTTAGGGATCTTCTTATACACTTTATCAATCAAATCTGTTAGGATGATGCATTTAAGGCACCAAATATGATAAAAATCTTGTCCGACCGTTACTGGATTTTCCATGATCTCATTAGTACAAACAATTAAGGTAATTAAAGTGCCAACGTCGCCAATTCGGCTGTTTTCCAACGGTCGGATTTTAAGCTTCGCTGGGTTTTTGTGCTCTGGAAAAATCACTGTCTTAGCTTCATCACAACGAGCAGTCTCGGCACAACATTGACCCTCAGCCTGCCCTGGTAAGATATGCGATGGGGTTGTTAGGTCTGGTGCACTAACTTCTTGGTTCTTCTCCTTAGTTTGGTACTCAGTTCTTTCTTGATCATCAACTGCCTTGTCATGCATCAGTCTGACATCTGCATCTAAAGTAGGGAAAACTTCGTTAATAGAAAATGTAAGCATAAAACTATCAACAAGATCATCCCAAATTATAGTACCGTGTCGAAGCCCGACCTCCGTATACCAGTTTTTTGCTATAGGTTCCAAAGTGTGCACAAACTTATGCACCCATTCCTCACGAGGTACATGTTCCCATGCTGCATAACATTGCTTTAGATGTTCTTGAGGACTAATCTGCCCATTGAACTTGCTTCGCACCTCTTGAGATTGGTCTATGAATTTGAGGCGTAGAAATTTATGGCAAGCTTCCCAACTGTGAATATAATTCCTGTGGCCATTCCACCATCTTGCTGCTGTAGCTCTTAATGCTGCTTCCAGATTCTGCATTCTCTGTGATTTTGGCACTTGTTCTGAGAACTGCGCAATAAATTATCCTGGGTCTGTCAACCCATCATATGTAGGCAAATCTCTGGCCTGTGCACTAAGGCATCTAAAAGATTTGGTAATTCGTGCGCACCAATGGCCATGTAGCTCGTATAGTCGATTCTGCCAATTCTCTAAACCATCGTCTGAATCAGACATGCAGGAGCTATCACATTGCCAATCCATTACACCTTCGGTATTAGGCTCATCATAATCTTCTTCTTTAGCTATGATATTATAGATGTGGTCCAGAATATCCTGATCTTCCTCTCTGACTGGATCCGTATATCTTTCTCCTTGAGAAGGATCCAATGGTAGTATAGCTCTCAATCCCTTCCCTTCAAAAGTCATTTGTCTCTTTTTAAGATTGATAACTACATCACTGTCTATTGCCCACTCAATTCCTAGCAAAGCTGGATAGGGGTTACTGTCATCAATGATCTCAATAACTTCAAAATCTGCTACAGTACTGACTCCATCTATATCCACTGGTACTCTATGGAATCTTCCTAAAGGCATAATCCTCTGCTGATTGGATAATATCAATTGGATAGGGGACCAATCAAGGGTGGGTTTTCCCATTTTCTCCCATGTCTGTTTAGTTAAGATATTGACTTCTGAACCCATATCTAAAATAATATCCTTCATGTCATATTCTTCTATCTGAGCATGTAGTCTCATCTCTCTTCCAGTCCTTCTAATTCTACTGATAGCTTTTTCCTTACCAGGGCTTGGATGAGGTTCGTAAGACTGAATAAATATTTGTAATTCATTTAAGGAATTCTGATTTCTTAGCAATTTGAGGCAACTCTATAAAAACGATGATAGAGTACTTACTTGGCCTTGTGAGTCTTCCTGGGATTGCAGCTGTTGATGCTGCTTGTTTGCTGCTGGAAAATCTGGATCAGCAAAGTCTTGTCTAGCCTCCAAAAAATTTTCTTTTTCTCGTCGAACATCAAATGCTGGAGTCTTCTCTACGGCCTTGCAAACCCAAGCTTCGTCAGGCTGCTTCGCCTGACATTGCGCATCTGTCGTAGCTCCACTTCTTGTAACAACATTAATAGCTGGGATCGGTCGTGTCTCGACAGCAATCAACTGGACACTCGGACTAGGTTTCCTGTTTCTTTCTTGGATTTTAGCTAGAAACTGTGGGCACTTCTCGATGACATGATCGACTGCTCTGCAGTATCGGCATGTCGTGGTTGGGTTTTGACAGTCTCGAGCTAGATGTCCTGCTTGATTGCAGTTATAGAAAATAACTTGACCTCGACCTCCTCCAAGAATACCAATACCACGGCCTATAAAAATACCTCGACCACCTCGGTAACCATATCCATCATTTCCTTGTGCATCTGGGTAGACCTTATAAGTGTCGTAGGTTCGTTCCCTCATAAGGTCGAAGCTGCGACATTCATCTTCATTGTGGCCTACTGACTTACAGAACTTACAGTAAGGGTTCTTCGAGACTTGAACATACCTCTGTAATAGATAGCAATCTTTCGGTCGATGTTGGCCAGTAGTTCGACAGATCTCACAGTACAGAACACTAGGATTCAGCGGGTTTGGTGTGCCAGTATTCAGATAGTTTCTCAGCACTGGACACTGGTCCTTGTCGTGGCCTTCTGTTCAACAACGTATGCACCATACCTCTTCGTGGGTGGGTTTCCCTTTTTTCATGTCGCGAAGCTCTAAATCCATCTTCACGAGCTGCGCTTGAATTTGAGCTATGCCAAAATTATCTTCGACAGGTGCAGTTTCAATATTTATGGCAATCTCTAAGGCTTCTTCCTTATCAGCAACCTTCTGTTGCATGAGTGGAGCTCTGATGTGAGGTAATAATGCTGCAATAAACCACTCCTTATGTTGTGCTGGTCCAATCGTGAAGCTAACTTGGTCAAGTAGAACTTTGAATCTCTAATCAAAGTCCCACACATATTCACCTCGCCGCTGCTCAATCTCTTTTAACTCAGTGATTCACTGCGACTCTGATTTAGGTTTCTTAAATTCTCGGATCAGTGCTGCTTTGATGTCAGCCAATATAGGGTTCTGCGTGCTAGAAAAATTCATAAACCAAGTTAGGGCTTGGTCTCTGAAAGAAGTAATCAGCTGCGCTCATCGAACATCTATGTCCGTAATGTTCTTCGCGGTCCACACAGCTTCGCATAGAAACTAGAACTGTTCTGGGTCTTCAAAACCAGTTCCTTTAAAAACCGGTAGTTTGATGTCATCATGAACATGGGCCATCTGGGATCTAGGGGGGGAGGAAGGGTTTGAAATAGCTGGGGAAGACTGACCTGCGATAGGGATACTCAGGCTAGGGTTACTTTCAGACTGCGACAGGTTCTCGGGGATAATAGGTCTCTGCTGCGGGGTTATAGGAGGGTTTCTAACAACGGGGGCTTCGGCAGACTCAGAGGCTTCAGAGATTAAAGGGGTATACTCAGTAGAGGGGCCGATATCTCTCTTATATCTTTTTCCGCTTCACAGCAAACCACTTTGCTCGTCGAAGTCCCAGTCACTTCCAATCATAGGTTAGCAATACTAGATCTAACAATCTGATTCTATAACCAAGATTCCTTTTTCAGCCAATAGTATTTTAATATTCAAACTAAATAGGTTCAAGTACTTACCCCTTGGTCCTTTGAAAAATTGTCGTTCAGCTTCGCTAAAGGAGGTACTTGTGTCGATGGCGAACTCCGTCACAAATGCTTCGAGAGTTCGCGCAGTCCAGAAATCCACGGCTCGTGAGATCGCATTGTTCACTCTTTTCAAGATAGCGATTCTTGCGGGGGTCCAGGGAGGAAACTGGTTTTCTTGGAAGTTCATCCTCCTTTCCGTTAACCTTTGCAAAAAAATTTATGCGCTACGACGGGGATATTTATTTTCTTGTTCTGCAAACTTCAAATAGGTCTCTTCGATCCAATCACCAATTTCTTTTACAGAGGGTCGCCAAAACATATCCCTCAAGGTACGACATAGATCCCTCTTCAACAGATACTGAGTTCAACCGGAAATGGAACCAATTTGTTGGGCTAACTGGGCAGACCCGGGTTTTACCTTTAACTTTGCACCAACAAAAGACCCACAGTGTTGGCCCTTTCGGTAGCAGCCTGCGAACAGGCTACAGTCTCACCCGAAACAGCTATGGGGTGCCGCAGAATCAGGTTTCTGCAAGCAGAAGAGAGAATCTTACTGTACCTTTAGTCTTTAACTATTAATAATCACAGAACACAATGCTTCTATTATCAAGTATGTAGCTTCGCGGTTAGATAAACAAACAGTTACTTGCACAGCCCTTATCTGGGAATTCACAGCGAAGCTAGTTATTAACAGCAATCTTACTTTATTAGTTATTTACTTAGCAATGCATAAAATATAATAACAAATCAACGCAAAGGAACCACAACACCAGATATAACGTGGTTCAACCCAGTTTAGGGGTTACGTCCACAAAACTACGTTTTATTCAACTCTTTACAACTAAAACGACAGTTCTGATCTGCGCACTCAGCTGCAGATCTCTTCAGTCCTCAAAGCCATGCACACAGCAGCAGGCCTCTGCACACACAGCTACAGATCTTCCTTTTCACCAAAAACCCCTCTACGCACACAGCTGCAGAGGTCGTCCACGCAAACAGCTGGGACTTAACCTTTATACAATCTCTTATCTTCGCCTTACAATAGCTTCGTAAGATAATCATTAAAGACCTAACCCCACTTCTTTACATAAGTGCCTATTTATATAGTGCACTATTACAAAACCATGGAATTAAACCATGGGCGCCCAAAACCCTAACCCTGGATTTACACCAAGGGTTAGTTACAAAAAGGGGTTTCGACCCACCCGCGACACCCCTAAGACTATTTTGGGTCGTAACTCCGCTTACACTTCCACAAAAACCACGGAGTTACCAAAGCTAAGGACCCTTAGGGTCGGAGCCCCAACACAAGTCATGCTGGGGGCAGTCTCTCAGCCTCTGCAAGTCATGCTGGGGGTAGTCTCTCAGCCTCTGTGGTTCATGCTAAAGACAATCTGTCAACCACTGTGAGTCATGTTGACATTGATGAAAAGACTACCCGTTCAAAACACAAGCCCAAGTTTCCTTGCAAGCTTTGTGAGGGAGACCACCTTACTTATAAATGCCCTTCTATCATGGAGGTGCAAAGAGTTTGGTTTCATGGTCATCCCATTTTTGAACATTATGAAGCTTTTCAACAACCAACCTCTCTTATTCAGGTTGGACCCAGCCACCTGGCCTCTGGTGTTCATGCTGGGGGAAGATCTCATCCTCTGCAGGTCATCTTGAGAGCAAACAGTTAGCCACTGCTAGTCATGTTGACACCATTGAGAAAAATGGTCATTCAAAGTGCAAACTTAAGTTCCCTTGTAAGCTATGTGAGGGAAATCATCTTACTCACCAGTTCCTGGCTATCGCAGAGTTGCGAAGAGTGTGGTCCAAGACTCAAGAATTTCCTTCTCCTGAACAACCTATAGTTTCTCAACAACCTACTCAACCTTTGGTTGATCAAGTGGTCGAACAAATCTCAAGTTTGGTCAATCCCACTCTTCTTTCGGAGAGTGATCCTGATGTGATTGAACCAATGTCATCTTTGGTCAATCCCACTCTCCCTTCGGAGAGTGACTTTCACGAAGCGGTTGAATTGATTTCATTATCAATCAATCCCACTCTTCCTTTGGAGAGTGAAGTGTCTTCTAGTCACATTTTCTTCACTGCCAGTTCAGAACTTACTGAACAAGGGGTCACTAAACCTGCTTCAGATCAACCCCCACCAAGCTCTTGGATTGCTTCCTTTGATTGGGATATCCTAGTTGTGCCGCGCCTTCCTTCTGATGCACCTTTCCAGATAAAGGTCAAAGTTGAATCATATATGATTTCTCGTTGTATTATTGATGAAGGAGCCTCAGTTAGTATCTTTTCTACTCATTCTTGGTGAGGCATGGGATCTCCCAGCCTTATGTCGACTGCTAGTCAGTTACTGGCATTTGATAGAAGAACTTGTATAGCCTTGGGAATTCTTTCTCAAACACCTGTTACTTTGGGTGGGAAGACCACCTTAGTTGACTTCATGGTGATAGAAGACCCCTTGTACTTCAATATGCTCCTTGGACGTGATTATGTCTATGCCATGCAAGCTGTGGTGTCAACATTCTTTCGTGTGATGTACTTTAATCATGGAGAAGAAATTGTCACTATCGATCAGTTGGATTTTCTTGATCCATCTCCTGACCCGACTAGAGACTAGGTCTTTCCTTTATTGATTCTCAGTGTTTCTATAGACACTACCCCACCACAGGTGAGTTATGTGGCCTCATGTCCTTTGCATTCAATTGCTACTAAGAAGCAGCCTCTGTTTTCATGCTTACCTTCTTGGGACTTCGTCCCAGCAGTTGAACAAGTGAGTCATCCTATACAGACTATGGAGCATGCTCTCCACTCTGTTGATCCATTTGAAAGTTTAGAAATGTGCCCTATCTCGGATGAAGTCTTCCTAGAGTCTTTGATACAATCTGATATTCTCTTGGATGTTGGTTCAGTTGTGACTAAGTCTAACCCTGATTTGCCTAGTAAGCATGATGAGTTTGATTTTTCTTTTGAAGTTTTCAACTCTTGTGATACAAAGTTTGCTCTTGTAGACTCTATCTCTCCTATTGATTTTTGCTCTCCTTCTGAGTTTAATCTTACTGCTTATAAACCCTCGAGAATTGGTTCTATAGAATCTTCTTTATTTGATTCTACCTTGAATTTACCTTTTATAGAAGATAGCAAAGTCACACATGTTTCTACCAAAGTGACCCGCATCGGATCGTTTCTTCTGAATATGATTCTGATGTTGTTATCTCTTGGAGACAGGATTTTTAGTTGTATTCACAACTGTTTACTGGCCTTGTCTTGTTGTTCAAGCTGTAACTGCATTTGCATGTATCCTGCTCGTGCTTTTGAGCCTGATGCCGGCTTCCATGCTTTTAGCTCATTGTATAAGCCCTCATCTTTGTTCTCATCGTCACTAAGCCTTGTATCATTTTTCCTTTGCAACTTGACACCCTTTACCTTGAGGAGACGTTCCCTGAGTGCCTTTATCCTGCTCCTGTTCCTTGCATTATGCATAGGTCTGTTCCTTGCGCTTGGAACTAGTTTCGCTTGCCTATGACACTCGTCTCCTTGCATTCAGAGCATTATTTTTGCTCTCCTTCGAGCTTGTTAAAAACAGTAAGGAGGCCACGAGTTGACTTTTTCGGACTCGTTAAAATTTCACGGGAAAGATATTGAGTTTCTTTAGGCCCAGGTCTAACTCCTCAAAATACAATTGATTGCCAAGTAAACTTGTCCATTCAGGCTC
The DNA here is from genome assembly GCA_001517045.1 of Pseudotsuga menziesii. Lineage (NCBI taxonomy): Eukaryota > Viridiplantae > Streptophyta > Pinopsida > Pinales > Pinaceae > Pseudotsuga > Pseudotsuga menziesii. The sequence goes on along the minus strand of LPNX011107078.1, from coordinate 105,779 downwards.
GTTAAGAATATGTGAATGGGCATCCACATTGGTGGTAGGTTATCACTTTCTTGGACCATGTGGAATAATACGAGAAAGGAACACTCTCTTTTCTTCGGAATTGAGAAGAGTATTCTCAGGCACATGTTTATCACTTTTCTGGACCTAAGGGACTAAACTTACGGAAAAGGAACCCCCGGTATGAGCTTAGTTTTCTCTTTTTCGTGCTCTGGACCTAAACATGAAAAATATTCTGAGTCTACTTCATGTCTTTGTCATGCTCGTTAAATCCTAAAGAACAAAGCATCGAGTTTACTATTGTAAGCTCCATTTCTCGTAATCAAATGGATCTTTCCAAGTGATCTTGCCTTCCTTCACACTCGTAAAACTCAGGCTATATGCTGCTTTTGAAGGAGCATTGGGCAGGTGGTAATTTAACCTTTTTTGTACCTTCCTAACTAAGTACGAAAAAGGTGCACCTTTTCTTCTTCGGAATTTAAGAGAGTTCTTATTTGGTATGTTTTATACTTTTTCGGCCTCAGGAGACTAAATTGTACGAAAAAGGACCCCCCTGGAGTCTTCTTTGGAGTTTTCAGACTCTCTAAACTATGAAAACATCGTCGAGCATGTACTAGTTCGGGCTCGTTAAATACACGAATCAGTGACACTATCAAGCATTATTTTCTCTTCTCTTCAAGCTTGTTAAAAAATGAAGAGAGATCCGAGTTGACTTTCCCGGACTCGTTAAAAAACAGGTAAGGTAAGGAATAGGTTTTCTCTTGTTTTCAGTAAGTGGCAGAATGTCATCCTTGAACATAGCACTCTCCATTTTTTTTTCTGATACCCATGTCTCAGTGTTCACTTTTAGTTCAACTATTACTTTGATTTTATTACTCCTCCTCTTATCCGTTATACCTGGGGAATTTGATCATGTCTCCTACATGACAGATAAGTCTAGTCGTTCTATCTATAAAGTTAAAAGCTGCCTTGGGTTATCTCTGTGTCGTGCTCACTATTCAAGGACTCAACCCAATGTTTGATCTTTATCATGATCCCATCATTGTTATATCTGTGATCTCTTGTGTCTCCCTTCCTTTGCCCAGTTCCTAGTCACTCTTGTGATCCATTGGAGGATCCATTTCCTTCCTTATCACAGTATGGTTCTGTTGCAGCACTTCCTGATGACGAAGACCTAGAGTTTTGACGATAGTACCTCAGGATTCATTTCTATCATTGGTGAATTCCTTTGCTTCAGTTGTCGATTATCACTTATCGATTGACAAACTGTTGAATCCTTTCCATGTTCGACTTCAACCTACATTTATTCACATGGCTTGGATTGTACTGGTTCTTTGGGATTTCATATGAAGACCTTAGTTCCTCATCTATGGACTAAGTTGCACAAGATTATGTTTCATTTATGTACACAACTTTCAGATATTTGAAGACTCATCATCATTGTATATTGTGGCTTCACTCCACCTTTGTAATATATGTGGTCTTGTACCCATATCATATGATGTACTCAAATATTGTACAAGAGCTAGTGTTCCAGTATATTGAACATAGCATCCTCAGATATGACTTTGTATATGACATTATTATGTATTTGTTTCAGGTACTACCTCTGCTCCACTGGATTTCTGAGTTCTCCAAAGATAAATATTATAATGTATTTCGGAAATCACTTCCCTCTGACCTCACACATTAGGGGGAATCTTTTATCTATCCAAATGACACTTCTCTGTCCAAGTGCTGACATTTCCTATGTTGGCGCACAAAAGGACATTTATGGATTGAAGGTTGCCTAAAACACTATAGATGGGAATTTTATGAAATACATTCATTATCCATCTAGCTTGCCATTTTTACCTTTGAATATGTCAATTGTTGTACGTGCCTTTTCCTATATACAACCCACGTACATACGCGACTTTTCCTACAGCATGTCGCGTATTGCACGTGATTATTTGTAATTGCAACCTGTGTACAGATCTGTACGTGGGATTCCCTTAGGGAAACTCACGTGTCATACATGGGTTTCCAGTATCAATACTCGCGTATGCCTTCCTTTGACATTAAAAATAATAAATCGCGATTATTTGAGATTTTTTAAGCCCTTAACTATAACCATCTTAACTGTCTCAACCTCCTCAACCCTCGAAACTGCCTTATTTCACTAAGTATAAATAAAGGCCTTGGGGAGGGTATTAATATATCATACTTGGAGAGAAAAGTTATGCTGGTGGTATCTATTCATAAGTATTTGGAGCAACAGAACTCAGAATCCTTTGGTTGCATAGGAGTCCTTGTTTTAGGCATTGGGTTGTAACCTTAACTCATTCACTATTGTTAATAAAGAGAATCGTTATTCCAAATTTGTTTTGAATGTCTTTCATGTATCATGGTTTGATGAATATTTATGATTAAGCACTCTATATACTATTTATTTAACCTATCCTATATACATGTATAAGCTTGCGCTTGGAGGATTTTCTCTTTACAGGTGAAGGAGAAACATCCCTGAAAGCTTTGGAGAAGAAGCAAAGCGGGAGAAGATAAAGCTAGGATCAACCTTCGTGAATCGGGTGAGTCTATCCTATCTTCTTGTTTCCTTTCTATACTTTAAAGTTGATTGCCTGCAAGTTTTAAGAGTATGTTGGTAACCCCAGACCTTCAGTTATAAGGTGTTTATTCCTGTACAACACCTACCTAGATTATATATTGTACCAGGAAAGGGCTATACATGAAGCTAAGCAGAGTGTAAAGGAAGTAAAGGAAAGACTAAATAAGAATCGCCACTTGGGAAAGGAAGGTGGTAAACCATCACCATCATCTAGACACCATTGAAGCCAAAATTGATATCATGGCACATGAGGCCAAAAACTGTCATCGAAATTTTCAATCCACTGGTAAAGATGGGGCTACCATTATTCTGGGAATAAAAGGGTGGCATGTTGACACAAAAAGAATATCATGATAGATTAATTCAATGCAGGTCAAACCACTCCAAATTCACAAACATGCAGTAGTCCCTAACAGGAAATACCATTATTAACAAGTTGGAATATTGCTTCGAGTTAGTGTTCACCTTCAAAGCCACATGCGCCAAGTTGCTATATTTTTCATATAGGGACCACGTGGAGCTGTGAGTGTTGACAAAGGAGGGGGCCTCTCTGGATTTAACTAGATTATCTCAATTGTGGTCAGTCGAGAAGTTCGGAAGGTCCAAATACACACTGCACTCCCAAGCATGATGAGGAGAAATTTAGGGATGAGTCAGCATAAAACCATTGGGGGTTCTCTGAAACATTGTTTTCAATCAAGCGAGCTTGAGTCCGAAATGCAGCATTGTTATTTTAATCAAGCATGCGTGTCATTCCATATTTCCTTATTTGTGTTTAAACAATGGAAAATGTGACACCTCAAAGTTTTTAGGATTTACAATGATGATTCGGGATTGATTTCTAATTTTTGTAACTGAATTTGGCTCTGTTTTGAGGTAGGTATCGAGAGCCCTTAACACTAAATGTAACCTCTATAGAGGAGTAAGGGTTGGAACTTTCATTCAGAAGCCTTATGTGCTTGGATTTTTGTAGCTCTGTCTTTATCTTGGAAGTGCTAATGACAAATATTTTTTGAGTTTTCTGAGATTCATCAAGTTGTTCCATGTTCATTTATGTTTTCCTATATTTCATATTTCCATGTGTGGGCATTGCTATCAATACGTTTCTAGATTGTATGTAAGGAATCCTTGTTAGATTCTCCTTATATCAGAAATTGTATTTGTTATTTGTGTATAATGACTATGATGGAATTCATCCTTAGATGAATGTTTTGTTTAAGTTATTAGCCTCTATTGTCATTTCTACTAATGGTGTTCCAAGAGATTCATCCATAGGCAGGTTCCTCTTGTTTCACTGGGATTTCTTCATTTCAATCTGTCATTACTTCAAGTTATCAGGCTGAATATAACAACCACGTTTCCTCATATTACATAAGATAATCAACACTCATTATTGTTGTAATCCCCTTGAATTTTTTCAGGATGTGACTTCATTCCCCAATGGTACTTCTTGTTTGTCTGTCTTACCATATTTAAAATCACAAATATCCTGTTCTTCTCATATATCTAGTCTTCTTATCACTTTCTTAAAGCCATACGTGTATGTGAATGACCATGTGAAAAAGAGAGAGACAACTCTGAGTGTATAGGATAAAATACAGTCTAAAGATTGGCTTGAAATGGTTACCCCAGTGATATCCTACCACAACCATAGGAAAATCATTGGGTGATAACATCTTGGTGCCTTTACGTGGGAATAATCAATATTATTTGCTTGGGGAAAATGAAATTGTCCTAGTTCTATGACCTGGTTGATTAGACGGTCATAGAAACACACTTGGTTGTATATGCTCTGGAGACACCACTCAAAACAATTTGGAAGTTGAATCCACTAGAAATACTGGTGGCCAGAAGGACTAATACGAGGAGAAATCAGCTTGATGCTGAGTCATTTCAAGAAAATTTTGATCCAAAGAGCCTGATTCGGAAAGCCAATAAGCTGCAGAGGTTAGACATAACCTTTTCTTTACCTGCAGAAAGTGGTGTTTCCATTGATGATATATTTGAGTATTTTGGTGAGGAATTGGATTTGTTTCTCCCTATAACTAAGTCTGAGTCCAGCCTATCTGAAGTAATATTGGACCCCTCTGCATTCAAATTCTCCCATACATCTAGGTTGATTGAGATCTCAGAGTCTCTGGGTGGGAATATTCAACCCTTGTCTGACCAAGAGTGCCCTACACTTACGTCTGAATTAACCATGTTAAATCCCACTACCATAAGGAAATATGCTGCTGCATATTTGTCTCTTACTGCTTCCAAGAAGAATCAACATTCATCTTCTAGTCTCACAACTCCCCACATCCCTAAATTTCCTCACATCATACCAATTTCTGTTACACCAGTTTCAAACCCCCTTGCAAACCCTGTTATACCTCCAAGTATGTAAAATAGATTTTCCCCTATTCTTCTTGTTGCTGCTCTTCATGAACTCCCTCTGGGACACTCCTAAAGGCTCAAACAATTCAATGGGGAGAGGATATATTCAATTGAGGAACACTTGGGATGGTTTTTAGACTGGATAGACCTGAAGGAAGTAGACCATGATGATGTTAAGGTCAGACTATTTTCCCAAAGTCTTGCTGGAGAAGTGAGAAAATGGTTCAAAAACCTCCCAGACCACTCCATTATGAACTACTAAGCTTTGAAAATTCATTCAAGGATAAATGGGAAGATAAGAAAAATCCTAAGAAATATCTGTCCCAATATCATTCCATGAGGAGGAGGGAGAGTGAATCTATCCAAGAATTTTTTGACAGATTTATGAAGACATATAATGCTATCCCTGCCCAGTTCAAACCCCCCTTGGTTCTACCTAGCTCCAATATGTTGAAGCTTTTGATAGTGAGTTCACCCTACTGCTGAGCGAAAGAATATCAAACTCCTTAGTCAATATGATGAAGGACTCCATAGAGGTAGAAGTGAACATGTCTGCTTCCAGAAAGAAGAAGAGAGACAAAGGAGACTGGAGGAGAGAAGAGGGAGATAGAAGAAAAGATAAAGATCCTAAACAATCTTCCTCCTATATCTCACAAGAGGACATGATGGATACAATGATGAGAGCCATGGGAAGGTTGATAGAGAGACTCTCTATGGATGGTATACCGCCTCCTAGGGAAAACCAATAGAAGCATAATAGAAAATAGAATGTTAGAAGGCCACAAATTCTCCAGAACAGGCAGAGAGACCAGTGAAATCGTCCTAATCCACCTGTCATGCCCCCATTTGAGGAAAATTATGTGGAGAAAGAATACGGAAATCAAGCTGAGGATGAAATGAATCAGCTGGATACTTACTCATTCTCTACCTTTTTGACCAAAGAAGAGCACGATAATTCCTTCCAAGAGGTGGGGGAGCTTCCCACTGAGGAAACATAGGAGTTTAAGAAAGGACATCAGCTGGATGTGATGGATTTGCAAAGCCAGATCATCCTGAGAAGTAGAGATGTCCCTTTAATTAGAAATAAAGATGCGGGAAATAAGACCTCTACAAGTAAGCCAAAAAAATGACACCCCCCCTAAGGATAGCTCTAAAAATGTGACATATCCCAAATGGAAAGAAAGGAAAGAAGATAATCCAAGAAGTTCTGATCAGGGACAAACTTATTTCATCCTAGAGGCCGAAATTTCTAAGATCAAAATCTTTGTTCCTCTTACTGAATTGTTGAAAAACTCTGAATATTATTCCAAAATTGCCATAGTATTGAATCCCATAGAGGAAATCTCTGAAATATTAGATTCCTTGAACCTTCAAGATGAGAATCCTACCATTTTGTTCGGACCCCATATAGATGAGCCTTCTGATGAAGACATTTCCCCTTTCTATATTAGTCTGAACATCCATAATGCCATCCTAAATAATTCCATGCTTGATTCAAGAGCCTCTCACAATTTGATTCCTAGGAGAATCATGGATGAATTGGGATTGGAAGTGACCAGACCATACAAAGATATTTTTTCTTTTGATTCTAATAAAGTCAAGTTCTTAGGATTGATCAAATATTTGGTCATTTCTTTAGCCCAGATCCCTTACAAAACCCTTGTCATGGATGTAGTTGTGGCTGACATCCCTCCGATGTTTGGAATGTTGTTGTCAAGATCTTGGGTAGCCAAACTCAAAGATTCTCTTCAAATGGACATGTCCTATACCACCATACCTGTCTTTGGGGTATAGAGAAGGATTTTTAGAGAGAAAAAGTTGGAATACATGGTGACCAGCGCTGAGAGGCCACACAACCACCTCATATACTCATTGGACACTGATATGGGATATTCTATTTTCTTCATGTAAGGAGGGAAAGACGATTTCAGTTCATGGAACGTTTCCTTCGTGCCTACTCAGGAGGAGCTGGAGGGAGTGTGGGATGCAATTTTTGATGGGGAAGCATGCAGAGAAGGGACAAGAGATGGAGCATGGGTTAAGCCCCCATGAGGGAGAGCTTTAAATTACTCTTACAAACTTGCCTTCCATTGAAAAAAAATGAGGCAGAGTACGAGGCTATGATGTTAGCGATTCATATCTTGAAGGAGTTACAAGTCAGGAGGGTAGTGATACATGGGGACTTCGATTTGGTAATTAAACAAATGCAAGGTGAGTATCAGGCTAGACATCCCAAGATGAGGAGCTACATAAATTCTACCCAATACCTGATAGAATGTTTTGAAAAATGCAATTTTAAATTGATCCCCAGATTACAAAATTTTATAGTTGATTCTCTGGCCACTTCTGTTGTTGTTTTCAAGGACCCCATACACCCTAGTGGAAAATACGAAGTCAAAGTTAGGAACAGACCCTCTATCCCAGATAATGTTAAGATTTGGAAATTCTTCAAAGATAACAAACATATTCAGAACTTCCTCACTCCCACTTGGGAGTTTGATGGTTTGAACTTTGTTGAAAATAATGCTCTCTTATAAGTGCCTAATCTCACCCAGGAATCCCTATCAAACCAAGTTGGCACTTCAAGAGACATGCCGCAGGTCGAGATTGTCATCCATGCTGAGTCTACAGAGGCCTGCGAGACTAAAGAAGTTGTTGTGCCTGAGTTGCAGAGGACTGACGGGAAACAATCATATCTAAACAATCTTTATGGCATGGAAGTCCTACAGCTCAAAAGTAAATCTATCCCCAAGGGTTTAGTTCCTTTGGAAAATATTTTCAACCCAAATGATGTTACCAAGGAGCCTCAACTTGTCCCAAGCTATTGTTATCAACCCAGATGGCACTTCTCCATCCGAGTGCCGACACTGCATTTGTTGGCACACAAAAGGACACTTATGGATTGAAGGTTGCCTAAAACAATATAGATGGGCATGACATGAGATGCATTCACTATCCACCTAGCTTGCCATTTTTAACTTTTTACATGTTGATTGATGTATGCGAATCTTTCCACAGCAACTTGCGTACATACACGACTATCTCCATAGCATACCGCATACTGTACATGAGTATTGTCGTTGCAACCCACGTACAGATCTGTACGTGGGTTTCCCTTATAGAAAATTGCGTGTCATACGCGGGTTTCCAGTATCAATACTCGTGTATGCCTCCATTTGACATTAAAAATAATAAAACATGATTAATGGATATTTGTTAAGCCTTAAACATTAACTATCTTAACTGTCTCAACCTCCTCAACCTTCGAAACTGCTCTATTTTCCTAAATATAAATAGAGGCATTGGGGAGGGAATTAATCAATCATACTTGGAGAGAAAAGTTATGTTGGTGGTATATCTTCAGAAGTATTTGGAGCAACAGAACTCAAAATCCTTTGGTTGCAGAGGAGTCCTTGTTTCAGGCGTTGGGTTGTACACTTATCTCATTCACTATTGTTAATAAAGAGAATCCTTCTTCCAACTTTGTGTTGACTCTCTTTCATGTATCATGGTTTGATGAATATTTATGATTAAGCACTCTATATATTGTTTATCTAACTTGTCATATATACATGTATACGTTTGTATTTGGAAGATTTGCTCTTTGCAGGTGAAGGAGATGCATCCCTGAAAGCTTTGGAGAGGAGTAGAGCGGGAGAAGACAAAGCTTGGTTCAACCGTTGTTAATCGGGTGAGTCCATTATATCTTCCTATTTCCTTTCTGTACTTTAAAGATGATTGTCTGCAAGTTTTAAGAGTACGTTGGTAACCCCAGACCCTCGGTTATAAGGGTGTTTATTCTTGAACAACAGAACTGGCAACTCCACTGGGGAGCCTAGACTGCTGTGGGTTATTTTTGTTTACCATTTCCCAGTCTTTTCCTTGATTTTGTGTGTGGTATCATGTCTTGGTTCATGCTTAGGATAGTGTTTGAAGACCTTGAGAAATCTTCTTTTTATTAGAAAATTGTGTACCTGTACGTAGGTTTCTCTTGCATATAGTCGCGTACAGAGGCCTGCATACATGGGTTGCTCTCTATGAAAGTCACGTATAGTACGCGGGTTTTCCTTATACACAGTCACGTACAAGCCTTAGCATTTGAATTTTTGGGTTAGGGATTGCTTGTCCCTATCCCTTTATAAAATTTGTTTGCTGGTTGGTCTTCCTTATAAGCATTATAGTGTCAGTTTGATGACCTTGTTGGCCACACCTTGTGCTTTCTTGTAAATCCCTTGAGTTCCTTTTGTTTGGATTGTCTTCTATTTGCAATTTGAAGTGGATTTGCCTGTTTTGGGTTATAGGTTTAAGTGTTGGTTGTACAAATCAGTGATCAGGGTTCTAGACACTATTTTTCCCATTCTATCTTTGAATAGTGATTGGTTTGCCACTTACCTTTGTGTGATCTCAGTGATTTCTTGTCATTGTTCCTGCCCAAGCTAGGGTTCCAAGTATTCCCTTGTTGGTTGATATTTGGTATTATTAATCTGTTTTACTTCGCTTTGCTTGCTTTATACAGTTGATTGAATTCAAGCATACTCAAGTTTTGTGCATTTAGGTGCATAGTAGTCTTTGAGCATTTTAAAAAGTGAAAAGAAATCATTTTGAAGCTTTTGCATGTGATTTTTCATAGAGTAGTTTTACTTTCAATTTTTAAAATATAATCTCAAAAAACTACAAAATTATAGTCTTAGTTTTCTCTTCATTATTGCATTTTCATCAATTTATATTTACAAAAAGAAAAAAAGAAGTTTGTTTTAGTAGCGATAATTTGCTTTGAAAACATACACCTTTGCTTTTTACATTTCTTATCGAGTCAAAAACATCATAGTCCTTCACTCCACTTCCTTCTGAGTAAAGAAATAGCCCTTAAAATGAACGCAATAATTAAAATTTACTAGTAATTTTTATTTTTTAGGGCCATTCACCTACTAGCTTAGGCTAGACTTATGGGCTAGGAAGTGTAAACTTCCCATAAGTTTTCAAATTCATACATAGTGGACCATTCGATAGGTAAATCCTTATCTTTATCGATTGTATCTGGGAAGCTCCTCTCAAACAGGAGTCAAGCATGAGGCTGCATGGAGGCATTGGACTAAGGAGATAACCCTCTGATTCCTTGTCAAAACGTAAATCAGGACTTTCATGCATCTTGGGATTCTGTCCTAGACAGAGTTTCGGGCTCAGCTACCCTGCCCATGCATACGAGTTAAGCTTGCAACTGTCCCCCAAAACTGTTGGTATAGCTAAGGTAGCCTTTAGTCTCTTGACATTTAGGGTTCATACCTAGGTAAACCGAAAGGTTATTTCTGGTTCACCTTGGACGGGCTTGGAAGGTAACCCTTGTTGAAAGTCTAGGAGGGCGGTGGGTTATTCCTTCGATGGTGCCTAAGAACCTCTTCAAGGATGTGAAGTAACTGTTCTTCAGCTTTTTTCGGGAGAGCATATCTTTTACCCTTGTTGACTATTGAGACTCTAGGAATTTTTGTAGTGATTTCTCTATGGTTTGTCTGTGTTTAGCCAACCTTAGGGTTTGGATTATCAAATTTACAATCATGGAGGACCAACCTATTAGAAGGTCATGAAGGTTGAAAAACCTTCCTCCTCTCATCACATTGGAACCTCCACCTCCACCTCAAAGGCGGAGATTGGACACAGATGGTTCATTTGAACTGCTACGAGTGAGTGAAGTTCCAGGTGAACTGGCACTTAGAGCTAATCATTTTGATTTTAACATAGTTGAGATAGAAGACTTGAAGGCTGACGAGTTTGCAAGGAATTTTAGCACACCCTTGAATGACTTAAATGATCCTGTGATCGTCCAGGTTAGGCCTTTTGATTCACATGTTTTAGGTGTCCCTTTGGTATGGATAATATCTACTATGGGAGAAAGTTCTTTTTCTTTCACCTCAGCCTTTTCGGCTGAAAGGGTACTACCTCCCCTGGTAAGTACCCCTAGATCTAGCATACCTACTATGCCATTGACTCCAGTGATCTAGGTGGTCCAACCGCCAATTCCCACAATCCTAGCAAGTGCTTCTAGTGACATGGTTACTGGGATCCCCAATATACCTACTGTTCCTTCTTCCTTTGCACACACTTCCCAGAGCGGTCTGGTAGGATCCTTGGCTTTCGTACAAGGGTTTCCTTGGAATGGGGGGCATATTCCCCAATCCACTCCATACATAGGCCCATCACCTTCTTATGTAGGAGTGCAGTTTGGAAACACTACCTCTTACGGGAAAGGTTTCCAAGTTCTAGTCTCGGCCCCATTCACAAGCTCTCCCTTTTCGTTGTTTAGTGGAGGGATACCTGCTCCCTTTTTTGAAACCCCATTTTCGACTGGGACGGCTCGAACCTTGTATACTGTACCTCCTACTCAAAATCATGTGGCTTATGGATGGAATCCATCCACTTCGCAACCGGTGGCAGTGGGAAACCCCACCTTTACATATGGGTATTCCGGGGCAAGTCCCTCTAATCCCCAGACTGGCACTTTTAGTGCCTCGGTGTGACCCAAGCTTCCTTTTCTGGAAACATTAAACTTGCCAGATTTGTCAAAATTGATGAATGACCCGGTGAGGCATGACCCCTCGTGGCCACCTGTTCCCACCAAATTGCTATCAGACATCCCTAAATTCGAGGGCAAAGTTGGTGAAGATCCTAGGGCTCATGCGACCACTTTTCATTTATGGTTTTCTTCTAATTTGCTGTATGAAGATTCAGTTAGGTTGAGGCTGTTCCAAAGAACCTTAACGAATACTGCAGAAAATTGGTACATTGAGTTGCTTTCTACTGCGTTCAGTAGTTTTTGGGACTTGTCTAGTGCATTCCTTAGCCACTTTCAGCTTTCGGTCCAATACGATTTTGGAATGGACTTGTTATCTACCTTTAGGCAGAACAAGGCTACCCACATCTCAGATCATATCCAAGAGCGGAGGAGGTGAAAGAGCCTTACAAAAGCCACTATTCCTCCTAAGTTCTTACTAGAGTGGTTCCTTAAATCCCTGTTGCCTTACATATCTAAGGACGTATCCACTTCAGGAGTGACGAACGAAGAAGACGCTGTTCTCAGGGCCCAGCAATTGGATTTGATTTATTCACAATATGGGATCTTGTATGAGATTATACCTGAGGAACCGAGGCCTACCCATGATATAGAGAAACCTAAGCCTGGACCCCATTCTGATGGTGTGGTTGGGTCCATAAACTCTCCCACTATAGATTCTTTGGCCAAACAGCTTCATTAGCTGTCCGTCAAGCATTCTACGGCGGAGGAAGAAAAGGATGCCCCCTCCACCCAAAGTGCAAATGTTTTTGCACAAACCTCTTAGAAGGGAAATCAATAGCCCAGTGGGAAGAAGAAGAGAGGAAAGAAAGGGGAGGGAAATCAAAACAAGCAGAAACCCGCGAACAATGCTGATGGGGGCAAGAAAGAAAATAAAAAGGTCAATTTCCTGTGTAAGTTGTACCATGAGGATCACCTCACTCACCTTTGTCCCCTTATGGAACAATCCCAAAAGCTACTTAAAGGTCAACAATCGGTTTCCCTAAAGGATCCATTTCCCCAAGGGCAGAACTCTGCTTCAGCTTCTAATGTAGCAGGGGGCACTTCCGGTGCCTCTGACCCTAACTATATCAACATGGTTCGATCTTCGACTTTGCTACAGACTAGGAATAAAAATTATGAGAAAGAGACTTATGAGAAGGGTAAGTCTATAAGTGAAACTTCTAACCCTCTCACAATTGAGAAGCCTATTGAACCTATGCCTAAGATACTGAAAGGTGTCTTTAAAAGGACCTTGCATAACCCTAATGCTAGGGCTACTTCAAACTACTTCGTGGTTGAAGAATTAGCCCAAACCCCTTCTGCAATGTCAGCTTTAGAGGTGTTTTAGAGCTGTCCCTCCCAGTGGGATTCCCTCTTAGCAACCTTAGGTAGCATGGAATCGTCGAGTCTCATGGCAAAATTTCACTTATCTGATGTTAAAATTCACCTACCTTACCATGTAGCCTTATCAATAGATGTCATCCATGGTGGAAAGACCATTGGAAGGGAAATTGTTGATGAGGGTGCTTCTACATGCATTATGTCCTTCTCATGTTGGAAAGCTCTTGGATCCCCAGAGCTAGTCCCGTCAAACACTCTGCTTACCGCTTTCGACGAAATGTCATTCCGTACGCATGGAATCCTACCTGATTTTTAGATTAAGCTGGCAGGGAAAGCAGTGTCTATTGAGGTGGAAGTGATTGACACACCTTTGGACTATAATTTGCTTTTGGGAAGAAGCTGGACTTATGCCATGTCTACTATTGCATCAACCGTCTTTCGGGTGGTATTTTTTCCACATGTAGGAAAGTTGGTTACTATTGACCAACTCGATTTTACTCGAAAAGGAAGCACGGAGTCTAATGAGTCCGCTGTGCCATTGGTTGATCAGGTCAAACCTGCTGCACAGAGCTTGGGGGCTGGAATGTACACATCACTGATGGGCACATTTGATCTTCCAGCCTAGATTAACTATATTGGTTCTACTAGTGTGGGGAAGTCCATAGCCACGGTTGTTGATAGGACTGGTCCTTGGGTTCTCCCTTCCCCCCATGAACCGAAAGTTCCCTTATCGGCAGTAGAAGTGGCTTACCAAGCTATCACTCAAACCACTATTGATCCCATTCCAGACCCTCTCACAGTCTCAGAGGACCTAGAAGAAGTCTATTTTCCCGCTTGGGCAGAAAAGTATTTGCACTCTACGGACTGTTTAGATATGGTTTTACCTTGTGACGAAGCCATTCTGGAAGCCATGTGTGGATGTGCTAAGATCTGTGAAGATCTTCACCATCGATCCTATTTTCTTCGAGAAGTAAGAAAGATAGAAAATCAAGAGTTTCATATGAGACTATCAGATGATGTTGATACACCCATCAATCCCTTACCCAGGGAAGGAATGTTTACCGAGGGGAATATGGCAAATATTTTTTCCACTATCCCTATCAACATCTCTGTAAACCCTGATGTCATGGAAAATATACATATAGGTGCAAACTGCTCTCCTAAAGATATTGCAATCTATACAGCCTTGTTCAAGGAATTTCGCGACGCTTTTCTTGGTCATATGAGGAGATGACAGGCATTGATCCATCGATAGTTGAACATGAGATCCAAACATACCCTGATCTTAAACCTGTTCGGCAAAAGTTAAGATATGTTAACCCATGTAAAGTGGCGGCTGTGAACGCTGAAGTTGAAAAGCTGTTGAAAGTTGGTTTCATTTATCCCATAGCTCTGACGGAATGGGTATCTAGTCCTGTTCCTGTTGATAAGAAGCAAGGGACCGTTAGCGTCTGTACTGACTTTAGAGATTTGAATAAAGCCTGTCCTAAGGAAAACTATCCCATGCCATTTATAGACTAGATTATAGATGCTTACGCGAGAAGTGAAGTGTTCTCGTTTATGGATGGCTTCTTTGGATACAATCAAATTCAAATAAAACCGGAAGACCAACATAAAACTGATTTTATTTGTCCTTGGGATACCTTCGCATACAAAAAAATGCCCTTTGGATTGAAAAATGCTGGGGCAACCTTTCAACGGGCAATGAATTTTTTCTTCCATGATATAAAATCCATTGTCGAACCTTACCTCGATGATTTTCCTACACATTCTCGCAAGATGATTGACCATCCAGATCACTTACGGTTGATATTTGAACGATGCACATACTATAAGATCCACTTGAATTCACACAAGTGCATGTTCTGTGTCAAGTCGGGAAGACTGCTCGGATTCATTGTCTCTAATAGAGGCATCCAGGTGGATCCATTAAAAGTGGAGGCCATTGTAAATCTTCCTCCTCCTCGTTCTATCAGGCAACTTCAAAGCTTGCAGGGAAAGTCTAATTTTCTTCAATGTTTTATCGTTAACTATGCCAATATTACCAAGGGTTTCATGCGCCTGTTAAAACAGCACACCCCATTTGTATGGGATGAAACTGCACAACTAGCTTTTGAGGCATTGAAAAAATCTTTGTTTTCGGCACCTTTACTCCATCCGCCAGATTACTCTAGGGATTTTATATTGTATCTGGCAGCATCAGAGTCAACCATTGGGGTAGTCCTAGTGCAGGAAAACGATAAGCTCCAGGAGCATGTCATTTACTATCTTAGCTGTGCTTTAGACGGGCCTAAAATCAGGTACTCCCACATCGAGAAATTGGCCTTAGCAGCTGTCTATGCTATTCAGAGGTTATGTCACTACGCTTTATTGAGGACTACAATGGTAGTGGAAAATGTGAATCCTTTTCAGTATGTTTTGTCCTGACAGATTATTGGGGGGAAATTCAACAAATGGATAGTCATTCTCCAAGAGTTTAACTTGGATTTCCAGTCCGCTAAGTCTAAAAAGTCCTTAGTTTTTGCTAAGCTTATAGAAGAATTTCCAATGGAAGAAGATGTAGTCGTTGAGGATGACTCATTCCCATATGAGCATATCTTCTTGATAGCCACCTCTAACCCCTGGTATGGACATATACTTATTTATCTCCAGAATTTGAAGTATCCTGCAGCTTTCTAGTGGGAAGAATGATGTAAATTACATCTTCATGCTAAGAAATACCTCATCATAGGAGATACTTTATATCGAAGAGGGGTAGATTCCATTTTGCGTCGATGTCTTACCCATGAGGAAGTGAAATTTGTCCTGAATGATTCCCATAGTGGAGTGTGTGGGAGTCATTTATCTGGGTTAGCAAGGACCCAGAAGATACTAAGTGCTGGTTATTTCTGGCCCACAATCTTCAAAGATTGTGTGGAAGCGGTGAAGCACTATCATCCCTGTTAGCTTTACACCAGAAAAATGTGGTCACATCCTGCTCCATTGTTTCCCTTTGTCTCAGTGGGCCCCTTCATGAAATGAGGGATTGATTATGTGACATACAACCCAGCCTCAGCTAGGGGGCACAAATATATCATTGTTTCTATGGACTATTTTACGAAATGGGCAGAGGCAATGCCCACCTTTAAAGCCGACATGGAAACAATAGCTTTCTTCGTATTCAATCAGATTATAGCACCGTTTGGTATACCCAAGGTGATTGTCACTGACCATGGCAGTCATTTTCAAAATAGCATGATGACGGAACTGATCACTATGCTTGGATTCAGACAAGAGCATTCATATTCGTATTATCCTCAAGCAAATGATCAAGTTGAGGCTGTTAGCAAGACTTTGAAGACTATCCTCAAACATACTATTAATGCAGCTTGTTCTAACTGGCATATCATGCAATACCCTACTCTTTGGGCACATTGAACTAATGTAAAAACTGCTACGGGTTTCTCCCCCTTCCAACTCGTTCATGGAGTGGAAGCCGTTACCCCGATTGAATGTGAAATACCATCTTTGAAAATAGCTATTCATGTGTTACCCGATATGACAGAGCTTGAAGAACTTCTAGTACACTTAGAACACTTGGATGAGCAACGTAGAGATGTGCTGACAGCAAATCAAACTCACAAGAATAGGGTCAAAAGCCAATGTGATAAGTCGGTCAAACCTTGGATTTTCTCTGAGGGGGAACTTGTTTTGCTTTGGGACCAAGACAAAGAACCCTTGGGGGTAAGAAAATTCAAGTCCATGTGGTTAGGGCCTTATGTCGTGCTAAAGGTCTTAAAGAAGGGCGCATATGAGTTAATAAATTTTGATGGGAATAAGCTGCCTAAGCCTAGAAATGGGCTCTACCTGAAGAAGTACTATGCTTAGGCTTAGCACTTTTTCTTGTATTTTATTGTATGTATTTTTATGTACACTCGTTTGTCGATTTTTGTTTTTTATACCATCTGCTGGTTGTTGCAGATGTCTTCTGAGAGGTATGTAGGTTTCACTGATGGTTCCAGTCGCCACACTTGTATTCTTGCTTCAACAACATGGGTCATTTATTCTCCCTCAGGACAGTTAGTTGCCTCAGGAGGCGCTTGCTTAGGTCCTGCTTCTAATAATGTTGCTGAGTATAGGGCTGTAATTGAGCTTCTATGGGATGCTTTGTCACATGGTATCACTCAGCTGGAAGTCCGAATGGACTCTCAATTGGTGGTTTCCCAGCTCAATCGAGCTTATTAGGTGCGAAACCCTATTCTATTGCATCGGTTCATGAAATTTAGGTTATTGAAAAGACATTTTGAGTTCATTACATTCAATTACATTCCAAGAAATCAAAATTCATTGATGTTGGACCACCCCAGTGAGATGGACCACACTGGTCCCCCCGGTCTCCTTGTACTCTGGCTTCCTCAGCCTCTTAGGCTTCGGCAGCCTCAACAACATCTATGTACACTTAAACAGATCTGGATACCCTCCTCAAAAGACGTATCCAGATGGGTGGTACTCCAACCACATACTCTTGCATGATGGTTGGGATGTGCTCAATCCTCAAAGTGGGTACTCTTTGGGTAAGCCTGGCCAGCTTCCCCTCTAGAACCCTGATAAGCCCCTGGTCTTTGCCTAAGACAGGACAAACAAACATACGTGGATGCCCTTCAGGGCGAACTGGTCCAATATCTGTATTTTGACATGTTTGTAGGGTTAGAACTCTTATACATATGTATATATCCCTATATTTTAAAATTCATAAAAATTTTAAAACTTGAAAATTAAAAATTACCTAGCTCTCCCCATGCTCCTCTTGGAGGGAGGACAAGGTCTGGATCACCTCGGAAATCCATCCCAGCATATGGAAACTACTCCAATGCTAGAAATTGCCGCTCCCATCAGAATTAAAAGTCATCATCATATCAACTCTACACTGAGCCACCTCCTCCCCAGCGAAGGAAAATATCTCCCCATCTGCTCAGCCTAGGCTGACGAGGAGATATAATCAATAGGGGTACTACAGGGCTCAACCCCAACACTCTCTCTCTCGAAGGCCACCAGAATGCTAGAATATCTGAAGTTCTTCCTTCTTCCTCTCTTGCAGTTCAAAAGTTGTTTTCTCAAAATCGAGATCACTCCTGAGCACCAATCATATAAAGCCCCCTGCATGCAGTCCACTGCCAACCTCACTTGGTTCCATGTAATGAGATGAAGAGAAGATGATCTCGCAACTCTCACTATGGTACTTGTCAAAACCTATAAGGGAAGATAACGTATATGTGTAATAGGGATGCAACTACCTATCTTTTGGGTTCCCGGTGCGCAGTATACATCAATGTAGTTCTGGACACTTAGAGGATCACAACCTCTGCCGGTGCCCTCCAAGTTGACTAGATCCCCCCATCGTGATAGACTCGCAATGAAGTAGATATCCTCGGAAGTAATCTCCAAGGACTCACCTTGAAGGTCAAACATGCCCAAATCATGATCCCAGTAGTTTATCATGAACTCTAGTAGGCAGACATTGGCCTGCATAGGTGATGTGCAAAAGAATTTCAACAACCCACTTGAACGTAAAACATTCACAGTGGGGGCATCCTGGAGTGCTTCTTGATCCAAATCTTCATGCTCACGCTCCCTCCACTCAAGCACCATCTTCACACCTAGCAAAACAATCATTTTGAAGCATTAGTTTCATATAAAAATTCAAAATTTTGACTCTATATATCTTTTTTACCCTCCACGCAACGTATGTGACTGCCTAGTTAGACATGGCGTGTACTGTATGTGAATGTCTTTCAGACAACCCGTGTACATAAAACGTGTACGCGAGTGTCAATATAGCAAACTCGCGTACACGACGTTCCTTGCTTAAGGGCGCTAAAAAATATGAAATTGGGACTCAAATTTGAAATTTGCTAGAATCAAAATGAAGAGCTTAGGGTCTAGTCTTACCTGACACTTGCGGAATTGGATTTCGTCCACCGGATTTTCCACACCGATTTAATGAACGTATACGTAAAAACTTGCTTCTTATGGCTAAAATTCAAAATGGTGAGCTTTATTTAGTTTTTTGAATTATTTATAGAAATTATATTTCTTAAGTGGGTTTTTGGCCTATAGTTCATATTTTATCAAACTAATCCCATCTCTTTTGGCCTTGTAACAGGTTTTTCATTATTCTAAAATGTTTTTTGCTCATATAGGATGGTTTCATGTCATTCCACATGCATTTTGCATCTATCCTGATTCAATCTGAAACTTAGTAATCAACATTTTAACCGCGGACTATGGTATTCTTAACCATTAGCTCCTTGTCTTTACCGTCATTCTTCCATGGAATGGACCTTCCTCTCATGAGTATCCCCATTTAGAACCTATGTTGTCTTTTGATACTCATTCTGCAGCTGTGTTAGGTATAGGGGAATCCTTTTAGCTATTTTTCACGCTAAATGGAGCCTCATTTTGGTCTCTTTTTATAAGCTATCCTTTTAGAGGACTCCCCACCCTTATGAAGTTTCTTTAGGCCCAGGTCTGACTCCTCAAAATAGACTTGACTGCCGAGTTAACTTGTCCGTTCAAGCTCGTTAGGAATATGTAAACGGGCATCCACATTGGTAGTAAGTTATCTCTTTCTCGGAGCATGCAGAATATCACAAGAAAGGATCACTCTCTTTTCTACGGAATTGAGAAGAGTATTGTCAGGCATAGGTTTATCACTTTTTCGGCCCCGAGGGACTAAATTAATGAAAGAGGAACTCCCGGTATGAGCTTAGTTTTCTCTTTTTCGTGCTCTGGACCTAAACATGAAAAATTCCAAGTGTACTTTATAACTTTGTCATGCTCGTTAAACACTAAATAACAAAGCATCGAGTTTATTGTTGTAAGCCCCATTTCTCATACTCAAATGGATCTTTTTGAGTGATCTTGCTTTCCTTCACACTCGTAAAACTCAAGCTATATATGTTGTTCTCGAAGGAGTGTTGGGTAGGTGGTAATTTAACCTTTTTCGGACCTCCCTGACTAAGTACGAAAAATGTTCACCTTTTCTTCTACGAAAGTTAAGAGAGTTATTCTGTCATATGTTTTACACTTTTCCAGCCTCAGGAGACTAAATTGGATGAAAAAGGACCCCCCTAGAGTCTTCTTTGGAGTTTTTAGACTCTCTAAATGTGAAAACACCAACTGAGCATGTACTATTTCGCGCTCATTAAATCCCTGAATCAGTGATACTATCAAGCATTATTCCCTCTTTTCTTCAAGCTTGTTAAAAAATGAAGAGAGATCCGAGTTGACTTTCCTGGACTCATTAAAATTTAACAGGGAAGGTAAGGAAGAAGTTTTCTCTTTTTTTTTTTTTGAGTTAGTGGCAGCATGTCATCCTTGAACATAGCACTCTTTGTCTTTTCCGATACCCATGTCTCAGTGTTCACTTTCAATTTAGCTATTACTTCTAGTTTATTACTCCTCTTATCAGTTCTATCTGGGGAATCTGATCATGTATCCTACATGACAAATAAGTCTAGTTGTTCTATCTATAAATTTATAAGCTTCCTTGGGTCATATTTGTGTCGTGTTCACTGTTCAAGGACTTAAATCAATGTCTGGTCTATATCCTGATCCCATCATTGTCGTATCTATTATCACTTGTGTCTCCCTTCCTTTATCCAGTTCCTAGTCACTCTGGTAATCCGTTGGAGGATTATTGCCTTCCTTATCACAGCATGGTTCCACATCAGTACTTTCTGACGACGAAGACCTAGAGTTTTGATTATCGTACCTCAGGATTCACTTTCATCATTGGTGAATTCCTTTGCTTCAGTTGTCAATTATCACCTATTGATTGACAATCTATTGAATCCGCTCCATGTTCGACTTAAACCTACATTTATTCACATGGCTTGGATTGTACTAGTTCTTTGGGATTGTTTATGAAGACCTTAGTTCCCTCACTATGGACTAAGTTGCACAAGATTCTGTTTTACTTATGTACACAGCTTCCAGATCTTTGAAGACTCATCATTATTGTATATTGTGGCTTTGATCCACCTTTGTAATATACATGGTCTTGTACCTGTACTATATGATGTAATCAAACATTTGTAAAGGAGCTAATGTTCCAGTATATTGAACATAGCATCCTCAGATATGACTTTGTCTATGACATTATTATGTATTTGTTTCAGGTACTACCTCTACTCCATTGGATTTCTGAGTTCTCCAAAGGTAAGGATTATAATGTATTTCGGCCATCGCTTTCCTCTGACCTCACACATTAGGGGGCATCTGTTATCAACCCAAATGGCACTTCTCCGTTCAAGTGTCGACACTGCATTTGTTGCCACACAAAAGGACACTTATGGATTGAAGGTTGCCTAAAACACTATAGATGAGCATGAAATGAGATGCATTCACTATCCACCTAGCTTGCCATTTTTACCTTTTTATATGTTGATTGATGTATGTGACTCTTTCCATAGCAACTCGCATACATACGGGACTATCTCCATAGCATACTGCGTACTGTACGTGAGTATTGTCGTTGCAACCCGCGTACAGATCTGTACGCGGGTTTCCCTGACAGAAACTTGCGTGTCATACATGGGTTGCCAGTATTAATAATCGTGTATGCCTCCATTCAACATTAAAAATAATAAAACACGATTAATAGAGATTTGTTAAGCCTTAAACATTAACTATCTTACCTATCTCAACCTTCGAAACTGCTCTATTTTCTTAAATATAAATAGAGGCCTTGGGGAGGGCACTAATCAATCATACTTGGAGAGAAAAGTTATACTGGTGGTATATCTTCAGAAGTCTTTGGAGCAGCAGAATTCAGAATCCTTTGGTTGCAAAGGAGTCCTTGTTTCAGGCGTTGGGTTGTACACTTATCTCATTCACTATTGTTAATAAAGAGAATCATTCTTCCAACTTTGTGTTGACTCTCTTTCATGTATCATGGTTTGATGAATATTTATGATTAAGCACTCTATATATTGTTTATCTAACTTGTCATATATACATGTATAAGTTTGTATTTGGACGATTTGCTCTTTGCAGGTGGAGGTGCATCCCTGAAAGCTTTGGAGAGGAGCAGAGCGAGAGAAGACAAAGCTTGGATCAACCGTCGTTAATCGGGTGAGTCCATTATATCTTCCTATTTCCTTTCTGTACTTTAAAGCTGATTGTATGCAAGTTTTAAGAGTACATTGGTAACCCCAGACACTCTGTTATAAGGGTGTTTATTCTTGAACAACAGAACTAGCGAATCGACTGGGGAGCTCAGACTACTGTGGGTTATTTCTGTTTACCATTGCTCAGTCTTTGCCTTCAGTTTGTGTGTGGTATCCTGTCTTGGTTCATGCTTAGGATAGTGTTTGAAGACCTTGATAAATTTTATTTTTATTAGAAAATTTTGTACCTGTACGCGGGTTGCTATTGCATACAGTCACGTATAGAGTCTTGCATATGCGGGTTTCTCTCTAGGACAGTCACGTACAGTACACGGGTTACCCTTATACACAGTCGCGTACAATCCTTAGCATTTGAATTTTTCGGTTAGGGTTTGCTTGTCCCTGTCCCTTTATAAAATTTGTTTGCTGGTTGGTCTTCCTTATAAGCATTATACTGTCAGTTTGATGACCTTGTTGGCCACACCTTGTGCTTTCTTGTAAAGCCCTTGAGTTCCTTTTGTTTGGATTGTCTTCTATTTGCAATTTGAAGGGGATTTTCCTATTTTGGGTTATAGGTTTAAGTGTTGGTTGTCCAA
Organism: Pseudotsuga menziesii; assembly: GCA_001517045.1. NCBI lineage: Eukaryota > Viridiplantae > Streptophyta > Pinopsida > Pinales > Pinaceae > Pseudotsuga > Pseudotsuga menziesii. The sequence goes on along the minus strand of LPNX011107078.1, from coordinate 83,162 downwards.
ATCAGTGATCAGGATTCTGGACACTGTTTTTCCCATTCTATCTTTGGATAGTGATTGGTTTGCCACTTACCTTTGTGTGATCTCAGTGATTTCTTGTCATTGTGCCCGCCCAAGCTAGGGTTCCAAGTCTTCCCTTGTTGGTTGATATTTGGTCTTATTAATCTGTTTTACTTCGCTTTGCTTGCTTTATACAGTTGATTGAATTCGAGCATACTCAAGTTTTGTGCATTTAGGTGCATAGTAGTCTTTGAGCATTTTAAAAAGTGAAAAAAAAACATTTTGAAGCTTTTGCATGTGATTATGCATAGAGTAGTTTTACTTTCAATTTTAAAAATATAATCTCAAAAACTACAAAAATATAGTCTTAGTTTTCTCTTTATTATTGCATTTTCATCAATTTATATTTACAAAAAGAAAAAAAGAAGTTTGTTTTAGTAGTGATAATTTGCTTTGAAAACATACACCTTTGCTTTTCACATTTCTTATCGAGTCAAAAACATCATAGTCCTTCACTCCACTTCCTTCTGAGTAAAGAAATAGCCCTTAAAATGAACGCAATAATTAAAATTTACTAGTAATTTTTATTTTTTAGGGCCATCCACCTAATAGCTTAGGCTAGACTTGTGGGCTAGGAAGTGTAAACTTCCCATAAGTTTTAAAATTCAGACATAGTGGACCATTCGATAGGTAAATCCTTATCTTTATCGATTGTATCTGGGAATCTCCTCTCAAACGGGAGTCAAGCACGAGGCCGTGTGGAGGCATTGGACTGAGGAGATAACCGTTCGATTCCTTGTCGAAATGTAAATCATGACTTTTATGCATCTGGGGATTCTGTCCTAGATAGAGTTTTAGGCTCAACTACCCTGCCCATGTGTACGAGTCAGGCTTGTGACTATCCCCCCAACTGTTGGTATAGCTAAGGTAGCCTTCAGTCTCTTGACATTTAGGGTTCATACCTAGGTAAACAAGAAGGCTATTTCTGGTTCACCTTGGACAGGCTTGGAAGGTAACCCTTGTTGAAAGTGTAGGAGGGTGGTGGGTGATTCCTCCGCTTGTGCCTAAGAACCTCTTCAAGGACGCCAAGTAACTATTCTTCAGCTTTCTTCAGGAAAACATATCTTTTACCCTTGCTGACTGTTGAGACTCTAGGAATTTTCATAGTGATTTCTTTGTGGTTTGTCTGTTTTTAGCCGACCTTAGGGTTTGAATTGTCAAATTTACAATCGTGGAGGATCAACCTATTAGAAGGTCATGAAGGTTGCAAAACCTTCCTCCTCTCATCACATTGGAACCTCCACCTCCACCTCAAAGGCGAAGATTGGACATGGACGGTTCACTTGAACCGATAGGAGTGAGTGAAGTTCCAGGTAAACCGACACTTAGAGCTAACTGTTTTGATTTTAATACAGTTGAGATAGAAGACTTGTAGGTTGACGAGTTTGCAAGGAATTTTAACACACCATTGACTGACTTAAACGATCATGTGATCGTCGAGGTTAAGCCTTTTGATTCACCTATTTTAGGTGTCCCTGTGGGCAGGATAATGTCTACTATGGGAGAAAGTTCTTTTTCTTTCACCTCAGCCTTTATAGCTTAAGGGGTACTACCTCCCTCAGTAAGTACCCCTAGATCTAGCATACCTACTATGCCATTGACTCCAGCGAGCCGTGTAGTCCAACCGCTGGTTCCCATAAGCCTAGCAGGTGCTTCTGGTGACATGGTGTTGCCACCCCAACAATTCCCCTTAATTTTTTGTAAAATAAAAGGGTCCCATCTTGTAGATTTTTTGTAAATATGAATCTTTTTTGTTTACTTTTAGTTTTATCTTGCTTGATTGGTAGTTGATTTCATATATTCATCCTTGATTTTCACTCTTTGCGTTGCCTTGCTCTTTGGCTTGACATTTATATGATAAGGACTTGGTAATTATGACGTTTTCTGCCGAGTGAATCTTCTAACTTCTTGGATCCTTAATAAATTTTGATTACTCTTGTTTGAGCCTAATTGATTTACTTCTATGCTTGGATTTGCTTTATATGGATTGATTTTATGTTTCGAAGATTTGGCGAAATTTTTCCTTAACTCCATTAGTGAGTAAGCAATACACCAATTGGCATTAACATTTTCTTTTAAGATATTCATATTATTATTGAAAGTCTATTATTAACATATATTTTTCCATTTGGGGTTAAAGAAAGTATTATCAAGGATTTAATTTGAATTCATCAATTGTCATTTGTGTAAATTTCATTAATAATCTTTAACTCTTGATTTTTATAAAATTAAACTCCTTGATTAATTCTTTTGGAAATGATATTTAAATATCATGTAATTTGTATATTTATTCTAAATTATTAACATAAATTTTATTTATGTTCATTTCAATAAATTTGAATAAAGGTCATCTTTCATAAATATTGTGGAGAGGCATAATGATTCACACCTAAATCCAAGAAAGCTTCAAATTATATTTCAATATTTTATTGATTTCAGGAGATTAATTGTTCCATGTACCTTCTTAAAAAAGAGGATCATCCCAAATGACTTACCCTCACATATTAAATATTCCAGGAAGATTCTTGGCTTATATAATATGACGGGATTCAAAATAAGGTTTTGTTGACATAAAGATTGGCATGAAAGTATAAAACCATGGATAAGTAGATATTTGATATCATTAAAATATGAAAATTTGTTCACATTTCCCCGTTTTGTGCAAAATAACTTAACTGTAAATTATTATTTTAAGGGGAAATTGATTGTCAAACAGATTGCTTTGTTAGAGCAATTACTTTTCGAGATATTATGCTTATTAGGTGTCAATTGCCAATTAAAGATGAACTATGATCATTGAGAATGGGAAATGGATTATACACTCGATTCCTTCATTTATTTGTGGAGTTGGACTTTACTATGCCAAATAACATTGTTAATTGTGTGAGTGGTGGTCAAATTAAACAACCAAAGATAAATCTCAGCACTTGAAAACTTAGTAATTTTTTTTTATCACAGAGATGGAAGGTTAACACTATTCATTAGATCTTGTCGAAGCATTTGAGCTGTTCAGTGCACCAATGAATTTCGATTGAATACTTGCCACGATTATCTTACATTATTGTCAAACCATTTATCTAACCAATTCTCAAACTCAATACAATAATGTTTAGCTTGACTTTTTAATTGTAGTCAGCATCCAACAAGTTTTCTTGGTGGTTACATAAAAAAAGGAAGCGCTGGAACGTTAACAGATAGCTGGCAGGAAAACCATAACAGATAATTACGAGCTCGTGGAGGAGAAATTCACCATTTGATCACATCCGACAGTGAATTATTAGTGCAATTATTTCATTCAAATTGCTCGACAGTATGAAGATTAAAAAGAAATCTTTCTGTTTGTTTTGTTATTTATTCAATTTTTTTTTATTACTTTTTTATTTTGCAGGATGTCATCAATGGTGGAAGTCGCAAAAAAAAATATCATGAGAATGGATAAAAGGGACCAGAAGTTGCGATGAATTCGTTTTCTAGAAGAAGCTAGAGATCATGTGGTCATTGGAACGATTTCCTGAAAGATAGCTCAGAGGAAGAACCAACTCGTTTATTTGATTCTTGGAAGGGATAATGAAGAACAAAGATAACAAGAATTGGATCGCGCACCCAACGAGAGAGGCGAATTTCGGCAGCAAACTGGGAGCAAATCATGGCGAAATAACGAATTCTGAGACGTGGGTTTTTTGCAGAATGGAATCATTTAGCTGAGTCGTGAGCAATTTACTCAAAACAGTGAACCGTTTGGGAGATTTGCTTGGTTCTTTGAACACGTTTTTTCAAGTTGCGGCCAGCTAGGAGAGTTAATTCGCCTTTCAGTTTCCTCTTTGTTTTTATTTTGCCTATTTAAACACTAGCAGAGGGATACACAGAGGGGAGGGGAATTCTCTAAGAAACTGGGCAAATCTTATTTTGTTTTCATTTTTCTATAAGTTTCTCTGTTAGGGATGGTCTCCATAAACCAGAGAGATGACTGTGTTTCTCTTTCTGTTTTGTTTTCTTGTTCCTATGTAGAACTGAGTCTTTCTCACGGAGCCAGAGACGAAGGTGTTTCCTAAGGCTGATACATCAAAACTCTTTTGAAGCTATGGTGCTTTTAATGGACATTGGAACCTGTTCTCACAGCTTTGTAAAATTTCTTTTATGGAGTAATTGAACCAGATTACTTATTTTGTTCATCATTATATTATGTGGGATTGAAGCAAATTGTAAAGTTTGCTTTTAGTTTATGCTTCATTTCTTATGATCAGAGTCTTTTAAAATTTATTTTGAAAGATAGTGATTGTTGTTGTATTTGATCTATCAGCTAATATTGATTTAGTTTGCAGAATTAAAAGCATCTAACATTTTTTTGTGATTTTAATCCGTTAATTTGTAAGAGCTTTTAAGTTTTTTTTAGCATGTAATAGTTTGATTGTGAGACTGTTCTTCAATTTAAATTATTATATGTTTATCTTTTAAAAGAAAGTTGAATTAATATTAATTTTAACTCGTGCTCTTGGCCAAGATAGATAGATTGCATCTAGGTCAATATAGAATTAGGAGCTACTATTTTTTCTGTACTTAGCTTAAGATAGTTTTCAGTATTAATTAGTCATTAGGTTAAATCTTTCAGATTTATCAAAAGATTTGGTTAAGTAAGACTTACCACCCACATCTGAAGAGACTCTCTACCTTGAGAGTACATTATACAGGCAACATGGCCTTGATCCCGTGAAGGACAGTTACTTTAAACACATACAACATTGCATTAAGTCGAGTGTGTGGGATGTCTTTCTGTAAGTTGGCCTAGGACAGTTTTTTCGGTCAACACATCATTACTGGGATCCCTAGTATACCTATTGTTCCTTCTTCCTCTGCACACACTGCCCAGAGCGGTCCAGTAGTATCCTCGGCTTTCGTCCAAGGATTTCCTTGGAATGGGGGGCATATTCCCCCATCCACTCCATATGTAGGCCCATCACCTTCTTATGTAGGAGTGTAGTTTGGAAACAATACCTCTTACGAGCAAGGTTTCCAAACTTCGGTCTCGGCCCCATTCACGAGCTCTCCCTTTTCGTTGTTTAGCAGAGGGATACCTGCTCCCTTTTTTCAAACCCCAGTTTCGACTGGGACGGCCCGAACCTCGTATACTGCACCTCTTACTCAAAATCCTGTGGCTTACATATGGAATCTGTTTCAAAGTAATCCATCCACTTCGCAACCAGCGGCAGGGGCAACCCCACCTTTACATATGGGTATTCAGGGGCAAGTCCCTCTAATCCCCAGACTGACACTTTTAGTGCCCCGGTGCGACCCAAGCTTCCTTTTATGGAAACATTAAACTTGTCAGATTTGTCAAAATTGATGAACGACCCGATGAGGCATGACCCCTCATGGCCACCTGTTCCCACCAAATTGCCATCAGACATCCCTAAATTTGAGGGCAAAGTTGGTGAAGATCCTGGGGCTCATGCCACCACTTTTCATTTATGGTGTTCTTCTAATTTGCTGAATGAAGATTCAGTTAGGTTGAGGCTGTTCCAAAGAACCTTAACGAATACTGCAGCAAAATGGTACATTGAGTTGCCTTCTATTGCGTTTAGTAGTTTTTGGGACTTGGCTAGTGCATTTCTTAGCCACTTTTAGCTTCCGGTCCGATATGATTTCGGAACGGATTTGTTATCTACCTTCAGGAAGAACAAGGCTACCCACATCTCGGATCATATCCAAGAGTGGAGGAGGCGAAATAGCCTTATAAAAGCCACTATTACTCCTGAGTTCTTACTAGAGTGGTTCCTTAAATCCCTGTTGCCTTACATATCTAAGGACGTATCCACTTCAGGAGAGACGACCGAAGAAGAAGCCATTCTTAAGGCCCAACAATTGGATTTAATTTATTCACAATATGGGATCTTCTATGAGATTATCCCTGAGGCATCGAGGCCTACCCATAATATATAGAAACCTAATCTTGGACCCCATTCCAATGGTGTAGTTGGGTCTGTAAACTCTCCCACTGTAGAGTCTTTGGCCAAATAGCTTCATCAGCTATCCATCAAGCATTCTACGGCAGAGGCAGCAAAGGCTGCCCCCTCCACCCAAAGTGCAAATGTTTTTGCACAAACCTCTCAAAAGGGCAATCAATAGCCCGATGGGAAGACGAAGAGACAAAAGAAAGGGGAGGAAAATAAAAACAAGCAGAAACGCACGAACAATGCTTATGGGGGCAAGAAAGAAAAGAAAAAGGTCAAATTCCCGTGTAAGTTGTGCCACGAGAATCACCTCACTCACCTTTGTCCCCTTATGGAACAAGCCTAGAAGCTGCTTAAATCTCAACAACCGGCTGTCCTGAAGGATACATTTCCCCAAGGATAAAGCTCTGCTTCAGCTTCTAATGTAGCAGGGGGCACTTCCAATGCCCCTGACCCTATATCAACATGGTTCGATCTTCAACTTTGCTACAAACTAGGAATAAAAATTATGAGAAAGAGACTTCTGAGAAGGGTAAATATATAGGTGAAACTTCTAACCCTCTCACAATTGAGAAGCCTATTGAACCTATGCATAAGATACTAAAAGGTGTCTTTAAAAAGACCTTGCATAACCCTAATTCTAGGGTTGCTTCAAACTACTCCGTGGTTGAAGACTTATCCCAAACCCCTTGTGCAATGTCAACTTTAGAGGTGTTACAAAGCTGTCCCGCCCAGTGGGATGCCCTCTTAGAAGCCTTAGGTAGCATGGACTCATTGAGTCTCATGGAAAAATTTCACTTATCTGATGTTAAAATCCGCCTACCTTACCATGTATCCTTACCAATTGATGTCATCCATGGTGGAAAGGCCATTGGAAGGGCAGTTGTTGATGAGGGTGCTTTTACATGCGTTATGTCCTTGTCATGTTGGAAAGCTCTTGGATCCCCAGAGCTAGTCCCGTCAAAAACTCTACTTACTACTTTCGACGGAAGGTCATTCCGTCTACATGGCATCCTACCGGCTTTTGAGATTAAGCTGGTAGGGAAAGCAATGTTTGTTGAGGTGGAAGTGATTGACACACCTTTGGACTATAATTTGCTTTTGGGAAGAAGCTAGACTTATGCCATGTCCGCTATTGCGTCGGTCGTCTTTCGGGTGGTAGTTTTTCCATACGAAGGAAAGTTGGTTACTGTTGACCAACTCGATTTTACTTGAAAAGGCCGCATGGAGTCTAATGAGTCCGTTGTGCCATTGGTTGATCAGGTCAAACCTGCTGCACAGAGCTTGGGGGATGGAATGTATGCATCACTGATGGGCACATTTGATCTTCTAGCCCCGGTTAACTATATTGGTTCTACTAGTGTGGGGAAGTCTATAGCCACTGTTGTTGATAGGACTAATCCTTGGGTTCTCCCTTCCCCCCATGAATCGGAAGTGCCCTTATCGGTAGTAGAAGTGGCTTGCCAAGCAATCACTCAAACCACTGTTGATCCCATTCCAGACCCTCTCACAGTCTCAGAGGACCTAGAAGAATTCTATTTGCTCGCTTGGGCGAAAAACTCTTTGCACTCTATGGACTGTTTAGATATGGTTTTACCTTCTGATGAAGCCATTCTAGAAGCCATGTGTGGACGTGGTAAGATATATGAAGATCTTCACCATCGATCCTATTTTCTTCCAGAGCTAAGCAGGATAGAAAATCAAGAGTTTCATATGAGACTGTTAGATGATGTTGATACACCCATCAATCCCTTACCCAGGGAAGGAGTGTTTGCCGAGGGGAATATGGAAAATATTTTCGCCACTATCCCTATCAAAATCTCTGTAAACCCTGATGTCATGGAAAATATACATATAGGTGCAAACTGCTCTCCTGAAGAGATTGCAATCTATATCTCCTTGTTCAAGGAATTCCACGACGTCTTTTCCTTGTCATATGAGGAGATGCCAAGCATTGATCCATCGATAGTTGAACATGAGATCCGAACATACCCTGATGCTAAACATGTTCGGCAAAAGTTAAGACCTTTTAACCCACGTAAAGTGGCGGCTGTGAAGGCTGAAGTTGAAAAGCTGTTGAAAGCTGGTCTCATTTATCCCATATCTCTAACGGAATGGGTATCCAATCCTATTCCTGTTGATAAGAAGCAAGGGACCATACACGTTTGTACTGACTTCAGAGATTTGAATAAAGCCTGTCCTAAGGACAACTATCCCACGCCATTTATAGACCAGATTATAGATGCTTGTGCGGGAAGTGAAGTGTTCTCGTTTATGGATGGTTTCTACGGATACAATCAAATTCAAATAAAATTGGAAGACCAACATAAAACTGCTTTCATTTGTCCTTGGGGTACATTCGCGTACAAAAAAATTCCCTTCAGATTGAGAAATGTTGAGGCAACCTTTCAACAGGCAATGAAATTTTCCTTCCATGATATAAAATCCATTGTCGAACCTTATCTCGATGATCTGCCTGCACATTCTCGCAAGAGGATTGACCATCCAGATCACTTACGGTTGATATTTGAACGACGCAGATACTATAAGATCCACTTGAATCCCCAGAAGTGTGTTTTCTATGTCAAGTCGGGAAGACTACTCGGATTCATTGTCTCTAATAGAGGCATCCAAGTGGATCCATTAAAAGTGGAGGCCATTGTAAATCTACCTCCTCCTCGTTCTATCAGGCAACTTCAAATCCTGCAAGGAAAGTCTAATTTTCTTCGACGTTTTATCACTAACTATGCCAAGATTACTAAGGGTTTCATGTGCCTATTAAAACAGGACACCCCATTTGTATGGGATGAAACTACACAACTTGCTTTCGAGGCATTGAAAAAAGCTTTGTTGTCGGCAACTTTACTTGGTCCACCAGATTACTCTAGGGATTTTATATTGTATTTGGCAGCGTCCGAGTCAACCATTGGGGTAGTCCTGGTCCAGGAAAACGATAAGCTATAGGAGCATGTCATTTACTATCTTAGCCGTGTTTTAGTCGGGCCTGAACTTAGGTACTTCCACATCGAGAAATTGGCCTTAGCAGCTGTCTATGCTGTTCAGAGGTTACGTCACTACGTTTTGCTGAGGAATACAATAGCAGTGGCGGATGTGAATCCTTTTCAGTATGTTTTGTCTTGATGGATTGTTGGGGGCAAATTCAACAAATGGATAGTCATTCTCCAAGAGTTTGACTTGGATTTCCAGTCCGCTAAGTCTAAAAAGTCCTTAGTTTTTGCTAAGCTTATAGCAGAATTTCTGATGGAAGAAGATGTAGTCGTTGAGGATGACTCATTCCCATATGAGCATATCTTCTTGATAGCCACCTCTAACCCCTGGTATGGAGATATACTTATTTATCTCCAGACTTTGAAGTATCCTGTAGTTTTTTTGCGGGAAGAACGACGTAAATTACGCCTTCATGCTAAGAACTACCTCATCATAGGAGATACTTTATATCGAAGAGAGGTAGATTCCATTTTGCGTTGATGTCTTACCCATGAGGAAGTGGAGATTTTCTTGAATGATTCCCATAAGGGAGCGTGTGGGGGTCATTTATCTGGGTTAGCAACGGCCCAGGAGATACTACGTGCTGGTTATTTCTGGCCCACAATATTCAAAGATTGTGTGGAAGTGGTGAAGCGCTGTCATCCCTGTCAACTTTACACCAAAAAAATGCGGTCACATCCTGCTCTGTTGTTTCCCATTTTCTCGGTGGGCCCCTTCATGAAATGGGGGATTGATTACATGACATGCAACCCAGCCTCTGCTGGGGGTCACAAATATATCATTGTTGTTGTGGACTATTTTACGAAATGGGCAGAGGCAATGCCCACCTTTAAAGCCGACAGGGAAACAACAACTTTCTTCCTATTCAATCAGATTATAGCACGGTTTGGTATACCCAAGGTAATTGTCACTGACCATGGCAGTCATTTTAAAAATAGCATGATGAGGGAACTAACCACTATGCTTGGATTCAGACAAGAGCATTCATCTTCGTATTATCCTCAAGCAAATGGTCAGGTTGAGGCCGTCAACAAGACTTTGAAGACTATCCTCAAACGTACTATTAATGCAGCCTGTTCTAACTAGCATATCATGCTATACCCTGCTCTTTGGTCGTACCGAACTAATGTAAAAACTTCTACGGGTTTCTCCCCCTTTCAATTCGTTCATGGAGTGGAAGTCGTTACCCCGATTGAATGTGAAATCCCCCATCTTTGAAAATAGTTATTCATGTGTTACCCGATATGACAGAGCTTGAAGAACGTCTAGTAAACTTAGAACACTTGGATGAGCAATGTAGATATGCGCTGACAGCAAATCAAGCTCACAAGAATAGGGTCAAAATTCAATATGATAAGTCGGTCAAACCTAATATTTTCTCTGAGGGGTAACTTGTTTTGCTTTGGGACCAGGACAAAGAACCCCTGGGGGCAGGAGAATTCAAGGCCATGTGGTTAGGGCCTTATGTCGTGTCGAAGGTATTAAAGAAGCGTGCATATGAGTTAATAGATTTTGATGGGAATAAGCTGCCTAAGCCTAGAAATGGGCTCTACCTGAAGAAGTAATATGCTTAGGCTTAGCACTTTTTCTTGTATTTTATTGTATGTATTTTTATGTACACTAGTTTGTCGGTTTGTGTTTTTTATACCATCTGCTAGTTGTTGCAGATGTCTTCTAAGAGGTACGTAGGTTTCGCTGATGGCGCCAATCACCACACTTATAATCTTTCTTTAGCAGCATGGGTCATTTATTCTTCCTCAGGACAGTTAGTTGCCTCAGGAGGCGGTTGCTTAGGTCTTGCTTCTAATAATGTTGCCGAGTATAGGGCTGTAATTGAGCTTCTATGGAATGCTTTACCACGTGGTATCACTTAGCTGGAATTCCGAATGGACTCTCAACTGATGGTTTCCCAGCCTAATCGAGCTTATCAAGTGCAAAACCCTATTCTATTACGTCAGTTCATGCAAGTTAGGTTATTGGAAAGAAATTTTGAGTTCATTACATTCAATTACATTCCAAGAAATCAAAATTCATTGACTGATGCATATGCTAATTACATTTTGGATTGGCATCTAATACATATTTCATAAAAATATACAACATACACATAAAAACCATTTGTAAATAAACCGACAATATATATATGTGTGTGTGAATATCTGTCTATAGATAGGTCGAGTACTTGATCCTTAGATCCATTCATAACTGTATAATATACAAAAATATGGATCATAGTCCATCAAAATGCCCTATATCTATGCTGGACCACCTTGGTCCCCCCCGGTCTCCCTGTACTCTGGCTTCCTCAGTCTCTTCGGCTTCGGAAGCCTCAACAGCATCTATGTACACCAAAACAGCTCTGGATGCCCACCTCAAAAGGTGTATCCAAACGGGTGGTACTCCAACCACATACTCCTGCATGATGGCTGGGATGTGCTCAATCCTCAAAGTGGGTACTCTTTGGGTAATCCTGGCCAACTTCCCCTCTAGAACCCTGATAAGACCCTGGTCTTCGCCTAAGACAGGACGAACAAACATACATGGATGCCCTTCAGGGCAAACCGGTCTAATATCTGCATTTCGACATGTTTGTAGGGTTAGAACTCTTATACATATGTATATATCCCTATATTTTAAAATTCATAAAAATTTTAAAACTTGAAAATTAAAAATTACCTATCTCTCCCCATGCTCCTCCTGGAGGGAGGAAAAGGTCTGGATCACCTCGGAAATCCATCCTAGCATATGGAAACTGCTCCAATGCTGGAAACTACCGCTCCTGCCAGAAGTAGAAGTCATCATCGTATACACTCTGCACTGAGCCACCTCCTCCCTGGCGAAAGAAGATATGTCCCCATCTGCTCAGCCTAGGATGACAAGGAGATCTAATTGGTAGGGGTACTGCAGGGCTCAACCCGACACTCTCTCTTAAAGAAGGCCACCAGAATGCTAGAATATCCAAAGTTCTTCCTTCTTCCTCTCTTGTAGTCACAAAGTTGTTTTCTCAAAATCGGGATCACTCTCAAGCACCAATCATATAAAGCCCCCTACATGCAGTCCACTGCCAACCTCATTTGGTTCCGTGTAGCGAGATGAAGAGAAGATGATCCCACAACCCTCACTATGGTACTTGTCAAAACCTATAAGGGAATATCACATATATGCGTAATAGGGATGCAACTCCCTCTCTTTTGAGTTCTCGGTGCGCAGTATGCATCAATGTAGTTCTGGACACTTAGAGGATCACCGCCTTTGTCGATGCCCTCCAAGATGACTGGAGCCCCCCGTCATGACAGATCAGAAATGAAGTAGATATCCTAAGAAGTAATATCCAAGGACTCACCTTGAAGGTCGAACATGCCCAAATCATGATCCCAGTAGTTTATCATGAACTCTAGTAGGCAGACATTGGCCCGCATAGGTGATGTGCAAAATAATTTCAACAACCCATTTGAATGTAAAACATTCACAGTGGGGGCATCCTGGAGTGCTTCTTGATCCAAATCTTCCTGCTCACTCTCCCTCCACTCAAGCACCATCTTCACACCTAGCAAAACAATCGTTGTGAATGATTAGTTTCATATGAATATTTAAAATTTTGACTCTATATATCTTTTTTACCCTCCACGCAGCGTACGCGACTATCTAGTTAGACATGTCGCGTACTGTACGCGAATACCTTTCAGACAACCCGCATACAGAACACGTGTATGTGAGTGTAAATATAGCAAACCCGCGTACACAATGTTCCTTGCTTAAGGGCGCTCAAAAATATGAAATTGGGACTCAAATTTGAAATTTGCTAGGATCAAAATGAAGCGCTAGGGTCTAGTCTTACCTGACACTTGCGGAATTGGATTTCATCCACCGGATTGTCCACTCCGATTGAATGAAGGTAGAGGTAAAAACTTGCTTCTTATGGCTAAAATTCAAAATGGTGAGTTTTATTTAGTTTTTTGAACTATTTATAGAAATTATATTTCTTAAGTGGGTTTTTGGACTATAGTTCATATTTTATCAAACTAATCCCATCTCTTTTGGCCTTGTAACAGGTTTTTCATCATTCTAAAATGTTTTTTGCTCATATAGGATGGTTTCATGTCATTCCACATGCATTTTGCATCTATCCTGATTCCATCTAAAACTTAGTAATCAACATTTTAACCATGGGCTATGGTATTCTTAACCATTAGCTCATTTTCTTTACCATCATTCTTCTGTGGATAGGGCCTTCCTCTCATGAGTATCCCCATTTAGAACCTATGTTGTCTTTTGATACTCATACTGCAGCTATGTTAGGTATAGGGGAATCCTTTTAGGTATTTTTCATGCCAAATGGAACCTCATTTTGGTCTCTTTTTATAAGATATCCTTTTATAGGACTCCCCACCCTTATGGAGTTTCTTTAGGCCCAGGTCTGACTCCTCAAAACAGACTTGACTGCTGAGTTAACTTGTCCATTCAAGATCGTTAAGAATATGTGAACGGGCATCTGCATTGGTGGTAAGTTATCTCTTTCTCAAACCATGCGGAATAGCACAAGAAAGGATCACTCTCTTTTCTACGGAATTGAGAAGAGTATTCTCATGCATAGGTTTATCACTTTTTCGAACCTGAGGGACTAAATTAACGGAAAAGGAACTCCCAGTATAAGCTTAGTTTTCTCTTTTTCATGCTCTGGGCCTAAACATGAAAAATTTCGAGTGTACTTTATGACTTTGTCATGCTCGTTAAACACTAAATAACAAAGCATCGAGTTTATTGTTGTAAGCCTAATTTCTCATACTCAAATGGATCTTTTCGAGTGATCTTGCTTTTCTTCACACTCGTAAAACTCAAGCTATATATGATTTTCTCGAAGGAGTGTTGGGTAGGTGGTAATTTAACATTTTTCGGACCTCCCTGACTAAGTACAAAAAAGGTTCACCTTTTCTTCTACGAAAGTTAAGAGAGTTCTTCTGTGGTATGTTTTACACTTTTCCAGCCTCAGGAGACTAAATTGGATGAAAAAGGACTGCCCTGGAGTCTTCTTTGGAGTTTTCAGACTCTTTAAATGTGAAAACATCAACTAAGCATGTACTAGTTTAGGCTCATTAAATCCATGAATCAGTGATACTATCAAGCATGATTCCCTGTTTTCTTCAAGCTTGTTAAAAAATGAAGAGAGAGCCGAGTTGAATTTCCTAGACTCGTTAAAATTTAACAGGGAAGGTAAGGAAGAAGTTTTCTCTTGTTTTTCAGTTAGTGGCAGCATGTCATCCTTGAACATAACACTCTTTGTATTTTCCAATACCCATGTCTCAGTGTTCACTTTCAGTTTAGCTATTACTTCGAGTTTATTGCTCCTCCTCTTTTCAGTTCTACCTGGGGAATCTGATCATGTATCCTACATGACAGATAAGTCTAGTTGTTCTATCTGTAAAGTTATAAGCTACCTTGGGTCATCTCTGTGTAATGCTCACTGTTCAAGGACTTAACTCAATGTCTGATCTATATCCTGATCCCATCATTATCGTATTTGTTATCACTTGTGTCTGCCTTCCTTTACCCAGTTCCTAGTCACTCTTGTGATCTGTTGGAGGATCTATTTCCTTCCTTATCACAGTATGGTTCCACATTAGTACTTTCTGACGACGAAGACCTAGAGTTTTGATGATCGTACCTCAATATTCACTTTCTTCATTGGTGAATTCCTTTTCTTCAGTTGTCGATTATCACCTATTGATTGACAATCTGTTGAATCCGCTCCATGTTCGACTTCAACCTACATTTATTCATATGGATTGGATTGCACTAGTTCTTTGGGATTGTTTATGAAGACCTTAGTTCCCTCACTATGGACCAAGTTGCACAAGATTTTGTTCTACTTATGTACACAGCTTCTAGATCTTTGAAGACTCATCATTATTGTATATTGTGGCTTCGATCCACCTTTGTAATATATGTGGTCTTGTACCTGTACTATATGATGTAATCAAACATTTGTAAAGGAGCTATTGTTCCAGTATATTAAACATAGCATCCTTAGATATAACTTTGTATATGACATTATTATGTATTTGTTTTAGGTACTACCTTTGCTCTATTGGATTTCTAAGTTCTCCAAAAATAAGGATTATAATGTATTTCGGCCATCACTTCCCTCTGACCTCACACATTAGGGGGCATCTGTTATCAACCCAAATGGCACTTCTTCGTCCGAGTGCCGACACTGCATTTGTTGGCACACAAAAGGACACTTATGGATTGAAGGTTTCCTAAAACACTATAGATGGGCATGACATGAGATGCATTCACTATCCACCTAGCTTGCCATTTTTACCTTTTTACATGTTGATTGATGTATGTGACTCTTTCCACAACAACTCGCATACATACACGACTATCTCCACAGCATACCACGTACTATACGCGAGCATTGTCGTTGCAACCTGCATACAGATCTGTACACAGGTTTCCCTTATAGCAACTCATGTGTCATATGCGGGTTTCCAGTATCAATACTAGTGTACGCTTCCATTCGACATTAAAAATACTAAAACACGATTAATGGAGATTTGTTAAGCCTTAAACATTAACTATCTTAACTGTCTCAACCTCCTCAACCTTCGAAACTGCTCTATTTTCCTAAATATAAATAGAGGCCTTGTGGAGGGCATTAATCAATCATACTTTGGGAGCAAATTTATGCTGGTGGTATATCTTCAGAAGTATTGGAGTAGAAGAACTCAGAATCCTTTGGTTGCAGAGGAGTCCTTGTTTTAGGCGTTGGGTTGTACACTTATCTCATTCACTATTGTTAATAAAGAGAATCCTTCTTCCAACTTTGTGTTGACTCTCTTTCATGTATCATGGTTTGATGAATATTTATGATTAAGCACTCTATATATTTCTAACTTGTCGTATATACATGTATAAGTTTGTATTTGGAATATTTGCTCTTTGTAGATGAAGGAGGTGCATCCTTGAAATCTTTGGAGAGGAGCAGAGCGGGAGAAGACAAAACTTGGATAAACCGTCGTTAATTGGGTGAGTCCATTATATCTTCCTATTTCCTTTCTTTACTTTAAATCTGATTGTCTACAAGTTTTAAGAGTACGTTGGTAACCCTAGACCCTCAGTTATAAAGGTGTTTATTCCTGAGCAACAGCTGTGAAGATGTGGAGGATGTTAATATTGGGACAAAAGATAATCCCAAGGTCATAAAGATATCAAGAACCCTCTCACCTGAGGCCAAACATAAATACATCTCACTGATGAAAGAATATTCAGATGTTTTTTCTTGGAGATACAGTGATCTCAAGGCTTATGACACAAGTATAATCCAACACACTATACCAATAAAAAAAGATTAGATTCCTTTTAAACAAAAGCTAAGGAGAATGAACCCTAAGTTGTTGCCTTTGGTGGAAAAGGAAATAAATAAACTGTTTGAAAAAAAATCACTGTGGCCCTTAGATTCTTAAGGTGGGTGGCCAACTTGGTCCCAGTAAGGAAAAAGAATGGAGAGATAAGGATATGCATTGATTTCAGAAATCCGAAAAGAGTTTCTTTAAAATATCATTATCCTATCCCTAAGATGGATCAAATTTTACAGAGGGTAGTGGGATCCCAAAGGATCTCCACCTTGGATTGATTCTCATGCTATAATCAAATCATGGTGCACCCAGAGGACCAAGAAAAGACAGTTTTCACCACACTCTGGGGAACTTTTATGTATGCAAAAATGCCATTAAGACTCATGAATGTAGGAGAAACCTTCCAATGGGCCATGGACATAGATTTTACCAATGAAAAGGACATGATATTGGTTATCTATTTAGATGACATCATTGTCTTTTCAAAGTGTGATTAAGAACACGTTGCACACCTGCTAAGAATGTTCGAAAAGTGCAGAAAATTTGGCATTTCTCTGAATCCAAAGAAGTCATTATTTTCCATGAAGGAAGGGAAGCTTTTGGGGAACATAACTTCTCAAGAAGGCATCAAAATAGACCAAAATAGAGATGAGGGAATTCATAAAATTGAGCTCCCTCAGAATAAGGTTGAGGTTTAGTCCTTCCTGGGGAAGGTAAATTTTCTAAAAAGGTTTGTTACTCCCTTTCCTGAAATAGTAAGGTATATAACTAACATGTTGGGAAAGGACAAAGAGATCAAGTGGATGCCTGAAGTAAAATGGTCTTTTGAAGGTATAAATAAATCAATTTATGAGTCCCATGTACTGGAAATCCCTTATTTCTCTAAATATTTCTTCATATTCTATTTTGCTTCATAGCACACAGTGGTAGGGGTATTTCTATAGAAGAATAATGAGGGGCACGAGCAACCCATTGCATTTTATAGCAAAATCCTGAGAGATGCTCCTCTAAAATACAACATCATGGATAAGTAGGATTATGCTATGGTGTAGGCCTTCAAGGAGTTCAAATTTTACATCCTGCACTCTCACATTCTTTCCCATGTCCCCACCAGTGCAGTAAAGGATATCCTAACCCAACCAGATCCCGAAGGTAGGAGGGGGAAATGGATAGCAGTCCTAGTTGAATATGAATTGGATATTAATCCCACCAAGCTAATCAAAGGCCAAGGACTAGCCAAACTCATGTCATGATCTAACTGTAATGCTCTTAGCCTACACATGATTGCTGAGTTGTTAGCAAAAGAGAAAAATACTAAGGGACATCCAGATCCCCATCATCCCCTTGGTATACTGACATTGTCTTTGTATTGAAACATTTGCAAGCCCCACAGGGTATGGACAGAACAAGGGCTAGATTCCTCAAGCAAAATAAAATGATTTTTTGCATCTTAAATGAGAATTTTTATTGGAAAGAGTGAGGATAATTCCTACTGAACTGTGTGGATGAACATGAGGCTAAGAAGCTCATTGAATAATTTCATGCAGGGGAGTGTGGAGGTCATCATTACTGGAAGGACACTGTGAATAATATCATGAGGGTAGGATTTTATTGGCCCACTATATTTTTGAATACTCATAAGAAGGCTGATGTCTACCATAAATGTCAGATCTTTGAAGGAAGGAGGAAGCTTCTGCCATTTCCTCTGAAGCCCATACATGTTGAATCCCCTTTCCATCAATGGCGACTGGATTTTATTGGAGATATAAACCCATAATCCTCAGGGAAACACAAGTGCATCCTCACAGCCACTGACTATTTCACTAAATGGATTGAAGCCATCCCCACAAGACAAGCCACCGAGACAGTTATTATGTAGTTTCTGGAGAAGCGTATCCTCTCGAGATTTGGTGTTCCCAGGAATATAATCACTGATAATGTTGTGGCATTCAAGTCAAAAAATATGGTTGAATTTTGTTTCAAATATCATATACAACAAGGGAATTCCATGGCCTATTTCCCACAAGGAAATGGGTGGGAAAAATATTCAAACAAGAGACTTATGAGGATCATCAAAAAGTTGTTGTTAATGTAATTGTAACTTTAGAATGTATTCACTTGTATTTCTTATGTATTGTACCTCGATTTTTATTTCGGGATGTGTCTGTAATGTATTTGAGTCATGTCATTCCCCTATGTTTCTATCGAGAGGTTCTATAATGTAAACAAGTCATGTCAAGTCATTGTGTGTAACCCTCCTACTGATCAAGGGTTAAAGTCCCCGCAGTTTTGGGGCACTAGGGTTATTAGACTCTCCTAGAGAAGTCGACCCTAGTTGGTTATTATCAAGTCAGGAATTAGTATAAATAGAGAGTGAGTCTCTCTATTTATCACACACTTACTCACACTCATTTGTAGTGCATAGCTGAGGAAGAAGAAGCTAATGGGGCTAGGAAGAAAGAGGCTACTGTTGTCAGGAGATCATCTTACTGTTTTGGGGTTTTACTTTTGGTGTTGATTCTATCTTTGAGGAAGTTGAGGGGTTTTCTGCATTTATGGTTTCCCAGAGGAAAAAAACTATGTTCATTGTCTCTTGTGTTTGATTGCTGTGCTTGTTATTCTCTCAGTTAAAGATCCTAATATAATTCTAGCTTAATGTTAAAATCTAACATGGTATCAGAGCTAACCTAAGAAGAAGACATTGTGCAATTGCGGGAACTAGGGATTCCTACTTTTGGGATCTCTCTCCATATATTTTCAGTAATGGAAGTTTGGACTAAATATCCTCCCTAGGGCGCATCTTTCTGCCGAAGTAGAATCCAATTCTGAGCTTTTTCAGTTTTGGACCCGACACTACTGCCATAAATTAGGGATTTCCATAGAAGTGGAATTTTCAATGAGCCCAGGCTTGGATTGATATCCTCCTCAAAATTGAAGTTTAGAGATCAAGATCAAAGCAATATTTGGTTGGATAGAACTCTAGAAAATTCAAACCCTAATATGCTCCTAAACCAACATTGCAAAAATTCAGCTCCAAATCCAGATCCGACATCTTGACTTGGTAAGATCTAAATATTTTGTATTTCCATTTGAGGTTCTCAGTTAATATGTCTCATCATACCAAGCTTAATGAAAAGCTTGAGGGAGATGATAACTTTCGAGCTTGGAAGTATAGGATCTCCGTGGTCCTGGAAGAAAATGAGTTGGACTCCTATATGAATGAGGAGGTTCTAGTTCCAGAGGGAGATGAGGCTAAGGCCTTACAGAAGAAGAAGTTGGTTATGGCTAAGAGGACTATTGCTGATTCAACAAAGCATCGCCTCATACCACAGGTTTCCTCCCTAAAGACACCTAAATCTATGTTTGATGCCCTAACCAAATTGTTTGAAGGGAAGAACATAAACTGAAAGATGACTCTGAGAAACCAACTGAAGAATGTAAAGATCCAGAATGTAGAGACCATCCAGTTTTACTTTACAAGGGTCTCTCAGATCAAGGAACAGATGGAAGCAGTAGATGAAGTGGAGAATATAGAGATTGTAATGACCACCTTGAATGGTCTCCCTAGATCATGGGACTCCTTTATTCAAGGAATCTATGCCAGAAAGAAGTTAGTCAAGTTCAGCAGACTATGGGAAGAATTATCTCAAGAAGAAGCTCGAATAGTAGCTTAAGAAGAAAATATGGGAAGTGAAGATCAAGCTACAGTACACTCCAAGATAACCAAAAGAAGTTCTCATCACCCCAGAGGTAAGCACTTTCACAAAGATAACACTAGAAAATATTTGTCTAGAATCAGATGTTGTACATGTGACGAGAAAGGACACTATGCTAGAGAATGTCCTAGAAATAAAAATGTCTCTCACAAGAAGAAGGGAAACAAGAGAAGACATCATGCTCATGCTGTAGAGGATGATGAACCTTCCACAAAGAGAACCAGATATGAAAGTGAAGACTCTTCAAGTGATGAAGAATATGTTCTGATTTCCACTCTCACGGGAAACATTACACATGAAAGCAATGATTGGCTTATAGACAGTGGGGATTCTAAACATATGACAAGATTCAAAGAATCCTTTGTGAAACTATTAGAACATGAATCACCACACAAGGTGAAACTTGGATATGACTACCAATATCCAATAAAAGGTAGTGGGGAATCCTCCTATAAGCTGGACTCTAGAAAGTCTATGACAATGAAGGAAGTATTGTTTGTACCAGGACTAGAGAATAACCTTCTCTCCATATTGGAATTAGATGAAAAAGGCATGAGAGTTGCATTTATAGATGGCCAAGTTATCATGTGGCCAAAGGGAAATACTATTAATGATGGAGTAGTGATTGGGGAACAAGAAGGAGGTCTATACAAATTGAAGGGCCATCTAGAACAAGCCTTAGTCCATGACACAATAGATCCAAATGAACTTTGGCATAGAAGGCTTGCACATGTGCATTACAGAGCACTACCACTTGCAAGAAAAGTTGTTGAAGATCTTCCAAAAATTCAAGCAAAACATGATGGAGTCTGCAAAGGATGTGCGAAAGGAAAGAACACAAAGAAGACATTTCCAAGTAGTGAAATCAAGGCAAAAGGAATCTTGGAAATCATCCACTCCGATGTATGCGGTCCAATATGATCAAGTTCACGAAGCAGGTATGTATACTATGTTTCTTTTATTGATTATTTTTCTAGGAAGACATGGATTTAATTCATGAAGAACAAAGATGAAGTTTTCAACAAGTTCAAGGAATTCAAAGCCTTGATCGAGAACCACACTGAAAATAGGATCAAGACCTTTCGATCAGATAATGGTGGAGAATTCACTTGAAATGAATTCAAAGAGTTATGCAAAGACTCAAGGATTAAGGGGGAGTTATCCACTCCATATAATCCACAATAGAATGGGGTTGCAGAAAGGAAGAATAGATCTATCATGGAAGCTGCAAGAGCAATGATTCATAATCAAGATCTCCCCATACATCTATGGGTAGAAGCTTCCAGAACATCAATGTATGTATAGAACTGTACTCCACACAGAGCACTCAAGAACAAGACACCTGAAGCAGTCTTTTCCAGCAAGAAACCAGAAGTCAGCCATCTCAAAATATTCAGTTGTCCAGTATACATACACATTCCAAAAGAAAACAGGACAAAATTAGATCCTTCAGGAAAGAAGGGTATATTTGTGGGATACTCTGAAATCTTGAAGGCTTACAGAATATACTTTCCAGGATTCAAGAAGATTGAAATTAGTAGGGATGTAACATTTAACGAAGACTCGGCTTACAACAAATCTAGAAAGAAACCTACTGAAGTTCCTGAAGAATTGTAAGCACCTAGAATTCATGACACAACCATGAATGAAGAAATTCAAGAAGAAGATCAAGAAGTTGAAGAACCTCAAGAACCTGTAGATCCACCTCAAGAGAAGAATCCTCATAAGAGGAAACCTGCTTGGGTATGAAAAGTTATCCAAGGTGCGGAAATATTAGGGGCTCCAGAAGAGAATCACAGAGAAACAAAGAGGACCAAGTCCTGCTCCAAATATGTAGCATTATTATGTAATTTCATCGATAAAGAACCTTCCAACTATAAAGAAGAAGCGGAAAGGAAAGAATGGAAGGATGCTATGATTGAAGAGTATCAATCAATCATGAAGAATGATGTTTGGGATGTTGTCCCAAGACCAGAAGGCAAGTCAGTTGTAACTTCCAAATGGATCTACAAGATCAAGCATGCTACAGATGGTAGCATAGAGAAATATAAAGCAAGATTCATGGATCGTGGCTTCTCACAGAAAGAAGGAATAGATTATGAAGAAACCTTTGCACCTGTAGCCAGATACACTTCCATCAGATCAGTACTTTCTTTGGCTGCAGTGATGAAATGGAAGATACACCAGATGGATGTCAAGACTACTTTCTTGAATGGTTTAGTGGAAGAAGAAGTGTATGTGGATCGGCCACTCAGTTTTGAGACACATGATAGGGAGTCTCATGTGTGTAGATTGAAGAAATCCATGTACGGTTTGAAACATGCACCCAATACATGGTACGACAGAATTGACAACTTTCTATCCAATTTGGGATTTACCAAGAGTAAAACAGATTCCAACCTTTATTACAAGGTTGAATATGGAAACCCAGTGATGCTCCTAATGTATGTAGATGATCTATTTGTAACAGGTATGGATGGGTTGATTACTGATACTAACAGTAAGCTTGCTACCGAGTTCAAAATGAAGGACTTAGGTATGATGCATTATTTAATAGGCATGGAGGTGTGGCAAAATGCAGATGGAATTTCCCTAGGACAAGGGAAATATACAGTAGAGATCCTGAAGAGATTCAGGATGATGGACTGCAAGTCCATGACCACACCTATGGCATAGAACCTAAACCTATTGAGTGATGCTTCATTAGAAGCGGTTGATGCTACAATGTATTGTTAGATGATTGGGTCCTTGATGTACTTGATGAACACGAGACTAGATATTTGCTTTGTTGTGAACACCTTGAGCCAGTTCTTGACTGATCCAAGACATGTTCACTTGATTGCTGCAAATCATATTCTAAGGTACCTAAGGGGTACAGTTGATTATGGGCTCAAGTATGAGACGATTCAGAAGATTAACCTGGAGGGTCATGTTGATTCATATTGGGCAGGCAATTCCATCGATAGGAAGAGCACTTCAGGGTGTTGCTTCAGTATGGGATCAGGTGTGATATCTTGGTTTCGCAGGAATCCATCCTATGTGGCACTGAGTACAGCTGAAGCAGAGTATGTCACAGCTTGTTCAGCTATTTGTGAGGTAGTATGGCTGAGGAAGATACTGTCTAATTTATTTGATCTCCAGTTGGATGCTACTTGTATATATTGTGACAACCAGAGTTGTGTGAAGTTGTCGGAGAACCCGTTGTTCCATGACAAGTCGAAGCATATCGAGATCAAGTATCACTATATCAGGGATATGGTGCAGAGGGGACCAGTGAAGCTCCCGTATGTTGCGACTGATGAACAGATAGCTGATGTGTTGAAAAAACCATTGGCCAGAGTGAAGTTTGAGTACTTCAAGGAGAATCTTGGTGTTATCCAGATCGATCGAGGTTCCCTCCAAAGGGAAGTGATGAGTACGTGAGCCATTCTAACATGGTGAGAGGATTGGTTCCTTCCATGGTCAGATGTAAGGGCTGAGCCATTCTGTCATGGTGAGAGGATTGGTTCCTTCCATGTCATATATGAGTGCTGATCCATTCTGATATCACTGTAGGATTGGTTGCTACATGATCAGATATAAGGGCTATTTCCATTCTTTGAATGGAGGTACCCGATAATTTACCAGGAAATCTTAGTCTGGGACTGAGAGCCATTTTGATATGATTGTGGGATGTGTTCTCACATGATCATATATGAGTGCATGGCCATTCTGATGTGATTGAGGGATGTGTTCCCACTTGATCAGATATAAGGGTTGTTGCCATTCTCTGGGAGAATGGAGGCACTTGGTCAGTTACCGGGAATCCTCAGTCTGGGACTGAGAGCCATTCTGATGTGACTATGGGATTGGTTCCCACATGATCAGATGTAAGTGTAGAGCCTTTCCACAGATGATAGTAGGTGTGTCCTATCATACTAGTGGATGTGAGTGTTGACCTTTCCACAGATGATAGTAGGTGTGTCCTATCATGCTGGTGGATTTTAGTGCTGTGCCTTTTCACAGATGGTAGTAGGTGTGTCCTACCATGCTAGTTATTTTAAGTGTTGTGCCTTTCCACAAATGGTAGTAGGTGTGTCCTACCATGCTGGTGGATGTGAGTGATATGCCTTTGCATAGATGGTAGTAGGTGTGTCCTACCATGCTGGTGGATGTAAGTGCTGAGCCTTTCCATAGATGATAGTAGGTGTGTCCTATCATGCTGGTGGATGTGAGTGCTATGCCTTTTCATAGATGATAGTAGGTGTTTCCTATCATGCTAGTGAATGTAAGTGTTGGGCCTTTCTAACAGGGTTGTGGGATGTGTTCCTGCATGGTCGGATATGAGTGTTGGGTGTGCCTTTCTGACATGGTGTTGGATGTGTTCCTCTCATGGTCAGATGTAAGTGTTGGGTGGGCCATTCTAACTTAGGGTTAGATGTAAGCGCTGAAGAAAACCTACATGGAGGCTAGGCCTACAACCAGCATGAAAAAGGGTTGGATCTGTAGAACTTCTTGTGATGAGAAGAATCGTGAGATAGCACCTGTGATGATCCAGTGTTGATAATCTAGCAGTGATGATCCAGATCCAGTGATGATCCAAATCCAGTGATGATGCTCCAATGATGATCCAGATCCAGTGATGATGTTCCAGTGATGATCCATATCTAGTGATGATCCAGATCCAATGATGAACGTGACTTGAAGATGAAGATAAATTGAATATGAATATGACTTAAATATGAAGATGACGAGGACTCAAGGATGATCCAGATGATACAGAGAAGAAGACTTGTGTTGATAAATTGTGTCAAGAGAATACCTTCCTAGTTAAGAGGGAGTGTTAATGTAATTGTAACTTTAGAATGTATTCACTTGTATTTCAATGTATTGTACCCCGATGTTTATTCTGGGATGTGTCTGTAATGTATTTGGGTCATGTCATTCCCCTATGTTCCTATCGAGAGGTTCTATAATGTAAACAATGTTAGATTTTTAACATTAAGCTAGCATTATATTAGGATCTTTAACTAAGAGAATAACAAGCACAACAATCAAACACAAGAGACAATTAACACAGTGTTTTTCCTCAGGGAAACCATCAATGGAGAAAACCCCGCAAATTCCTCAGAGATAGAATCAACACCAAAGTAGAAAATCCCAAAACAGTAAGATGATCTCCCAAAAACAGTAAACTCTTTCTTCCTAGCCCCAATGTCTTCTTCTTTCTCAGTTATGCACTACAATTGAGTGTGAGTGACTGTGTATCAAATAGAGAGGCTAGCTCTCTATTTATACTACTTCTCAACTTGACTAAACCCAACTAGGGCCTACTTCACTAGGTCAATCTAATAACCCTAGTGCTCTGAAATTGCAGGGAATTCAACCCTTGATCAATAGGACGGTTACCCACAATGACTTGACATAACTTGTTTACATTATATATCCTCTTGATCAGAACATCAAGGCATGACATGACTCAATTACATTACAGAAACATCCCGGAATAAACATCGGGGTACAAGACATAAGATACATATGTGAATACATTCCAAAGTTACAAATACATCAACGCTCCCTCTTAACTAGGAAGGTATTCTTTCAACACAATTTTTAGCACTGGTCTTCTTCTCTGTATCGAATGGATCATGTCATCATCTTCATCTTCAAGTATTATTTGTCTTCAAGTATTCAAGTCTTCAAGTCTTCAAGTCTTCGAGTATTCTTCATCTTCAAGTCTTCTTCTAAGTCATCTTCTTCTTCAAGTATTCTTCGTCTCGAGATTTGGATCACCACGACTACTGGATCATCACTGCTGGATCATCATCACATCTAGATCATCACTTGATCTGGATCATCATCAAGTCTGGATCATCATCACATGCTATATCATAATGGTGCTATCTCGATTCTTCCCGTCATAGGAAGTTCTACAGAGCCAACCCTTTTTCATGATGGTTGTAGGCCTACCCTTAAAATAGTTCTTCATCACTTATATCTGACCCTAGGTTAGAAAGGCCTGCCCAGCTCTTACATCTGACCTCATCTTGTCAGAAAGGTAGGAACAACAGTCACATCTGACCTCATCTTGTCAGAAAGGCCCAGCAGTCATATCTGACCATGTGTAAACACATTGCACCAGAATAGATCAGCGCTTACATCCAACCTCATCTTGTCAGAA
The DNA here is from genome assembly GCA_001517045.1 of Pseudotsuga menziesii. Taxonomy (NCBI): domain Eukaryota; kingdom Viridiplantae; phylum Streptophyta; class Pinopsida; order Pinales; family Pinaceae; genus Pseudotsuga; species Pseudotsuga menziesii. Next base: position 56,914 of record LPNX011107078.1, on the reverse strand, counting down.
AGGCCCTGCACTTACATCCGACCCCATCTTGTCAGAAAGGCACAGCACTCACATCTGACCATGTGTAAACAGATCGAGCTAGAATGGATCAGCACTTATATCTGACCTCATCCTGTTAGAAAGGCTCTGCACTTACATTCGACCATGTGTAAACACATCGCATCGAAAGGGCTCTTAGTCTCGGACTAAGGATTCCTGGTAACTAATAATGTGCCTCCATTCTCCTACAGAATGGCATCAGCCCTTATATCTAATCAAGTGGGATACATCCCTCAATCACATCAGAATGGCCATGCACTCACATCTAATCATGTAAGACTACATCCTACAGTCATATCAGAACGGCCCCCAATCCTAGACTGAGTATTCCTAGTAACTGACCAGGTGCCTCCATTCCAAGAATGGCATTCAGCCCTTACATATGATCATGTAGGAACCAATACTATAGTCATATTAGAATGGCTCAGCACTCACATATGACATGGAAGGAACCTAAATCCTCTCACCATGACAGAATGGCTCAGCCCTTACATCTGACCATGGAAGGAACTTAATCCTCTCCCATGTCAGAATGGCTCTGGGTCTCATCATTTCCCCTTGGAGGGAACCTTGATCTGGAGAACACCAAGCTTCTCCCTGAAGTACTCAAACTTCACTCTAGCCAATGGCTTCATCAATACATCAGCTATATGTCCATCCATCGTGACATACTGGAGCTTCACTACTCCTCTCTGCACCATATCTTTGATATAGTGATACTTGATCTCAATATGCTTCGACTTGTCATGGAACACTGGGTTCTCTGACAACTTCACACAACTCTAGTTGTCGTAATATATACAAGTATCATCCATCGGGAGATCAAATAAATTAGACAGTAGCTTCCTCAGCCATACTGCCTCACAACTAGCTGAACAAGCTGCAACATACTCTACTTCAGCTGTACTCAGTGCCACACAGGATTGCTTCCTGCTAAACCAAGAGATCGCACATGATCCCATACTGAAGCAACATCTTGAAGTTCTCTTCCTATCGATGGCACTTCCTTCCCAATCTAAATCAACATAACCATCTAGGTTAATCTTTTGATTCGCCTCGTACTTGAGCCCATAATCAGTTGTACCCTTCAGGTACCTCAGAATATGCTTTGCAGCAATCAAGTGAACATGTCTTGGATCTATCAAAAACTGTCTCAAGGTGTTCAAAACAAAGCAAATATCTGATCTCATGTTCGTCAGGTACATCAAGGACCCAATCATCTGACGATACATCGTAGCATCAGCCGCTTCTGATGAAGTATCACTCAATAGCTTCACGGTTCGATGCCATAGGTGTGGTTATGGCCTTCCAGTCCATCATCCCGAATCTCTTTAGAATCTCTACTGCATACTTCCCTTGTCCAAGGAAGACTCCATCTGTATTCTGCCACACCTCCATGCCTAAGAAATAGTGCATCATACCCAAGTCCTTCATTTCAAACTTAGTAGCAAGTTTCCTCTTCATGTCAGCAATCAACCCATCCATACCTGTTACAAATAGATCATCCACATACAGTAGGAGTATCACTGGGTTTCCATCTTCAACCTTGTAGTAAAGTTTGGAATCTGATTTACTCTTGCTAAAGCCCACACTGGATAGGAAACCATCAATTCTACTGTACCATGTCCTAGGTGCCTGTTTCAAGTCATACAGGGATTTCTTCAATTTGCACACTTGAGACTCCCTGTCATGTGTCTCAAAACCGAGTGGTTGTTCCACATACACTTCCTCTTCTACTACACCATTCAAGAAAGCAATCTTGACATCCATCTGGTGTATCTTTCATTTCATCACTACATCCAGAGCAAGTATTGATCTGATAGAAGTGTATCTGGCTACAAGTGCAAAGGTTTCTTCATAATCTATTCCTTCTTTATGAGAGAAACCGCGAGCCACAAATCTTGCTTTATATTTCTCGATGCTACCATCTGCAGCATGCTTGATCTTGTAGATCCATTTGGAAGTTACAATGGACTTCCCTTCTAGTCTTGGGACAACATCCCAAACATCATTGTTTGTGATCGATTGATACTCTTCGATCATAGCATCCTTCCATTCTTTTCGTTCTGCTGCTTCTTCATAGTTGGAAGGTTCTTTATCAATAATTTCACATAGTAAGGCTACATAACTAGAGCAAGATCTAGTTCTCTTTCTTCCTCTGGGTGTTTCTTCTGAAGCTCCATATCTTTCTACACCTTGGATAATTTCACGTAGCCAAGCAGGTTTCCTCTTATGAGGATTCTTCTCTAGAGGTGGATCTACAGGTTCTTGAGGTTCTTCAAATTCTCGATCTTCTTCTTGAATTTCTTCATTCATGATTGTGTCATGAATTACGGGTTCTCCTGTTTCTTCAGGCTCTTCAGCCAGTTTCGTCCTAGATTTGATGTAGGCTGAATCTTTGTCAAATGTTACATCTCTGCTGATGTCAATCTTCTTGAACCCTGGAAAGTATATTCTGTAAGCCTTCGAGCTTTCAGAGTATCCCACAAATATACCCTTCTTTCCTGAAGGATCTAACTTCATCCTCTTTTCTTTTGGAATGTGTATGTACACAGGACAGCTGAATATTCTGATATGGCTGACTTATGGTTTCTTGCTAGAGAATACTTCTTCAGGAGTCTTGTTCTCAAGTACTCTATGTGGAGTACGGTTCTATACATACACCGTTGTTCTGGCAGCTTCTGCCCAAAGATGCATAGGAATATCTTGATCATGAAGCATTGCTCTTGCAGCTTCCATGATAGTCCTATTCTTCCTTTCTGCAATCCCATTCTGTTGTGGATTATATGGAGTGGACAACTCCATCTTAATCCCTGAGTCTTTGCACAATTATTTGAATTCATTTGATGTGAATTCTCTGCCATTATTTGATCTAAAGGTCTTGATCTTCTTTTCAATGTGGTTCTCAATCAAGGCTTTGAATTCCTTGAACTTGTTGAATAATTCATCTTTGTTCTTCATGAAGTAGATCCATGTCTTCCTAGAAAAATCATCAATAAAAGAAACATAGTATGCATACCTGCTTAGTGAATTGGATGACATTGCACCACATACATCGGACTGGATGATTTCCAAGATTCCTTTTTCCTTGCTCTCACTACTTGGAAATGTCTTCTTTGTGTTCTTCCCTTTCGCACATCCTTTGCATACACCTTCATGTTTTGTCTGCATTTCTGGGAGACCTTCAACAACTTTACTTGCTAATGGTAGTGCTCTGTAATGCACATGTGGAAGTCTTCTATGCCAAAGCTCATTTGGTTCTACCGATTCATGAACCAAAGCTTTTTCTAGTTGGCCCTTCAATTTGTATAGTCCTCCTTCTTGTTCTCCAATCACTACTTTATCATCGAAAGACTTTCCTTTTGGCCACATAAGTACTTGGCCATCTACAAATGCAACCCTCATTCCTATCGCATCTAATGCAGATATGGAGAGGAGGTTATTCTTTAGTCCAGGTACAAACAATACATCTTTCATCTTGATAGAGTTTCTAGAGTCTAGCTTATAGGAGGATTCCCCACTACCTTTTATTGGATACTGGTAGTCATCTCCATGTTCCACCTTGTGAGGTGATTCATGTTCAGATAATTTCACAAAGGATTCCTTGAATCCTGTCATGTGCTTGGAAGCACCACTGTCTATAATCTAATCATTACTTCCATGTGTGATAGTTCCCGTGAGAGCATAAATCAGAACATATTCTTCATCACTTGAAGAATCATCACTATCTTGTCTGTTTCTCTTTGTGGAAGGTTCATCATCCTCTGCAGCATGAGCATGATGTATTCTCTTGTTTCCCTTCTTCTTTTGAGAGATATTTTTGTTCTTAGGACAATCTCTAGAAAAGTGTCCTCTTTCATCACATGTATGGCAAATGAACTTAGACTTATCTCTAGGATTTCTAAAGTTTTTCCTTTGATTAGAGTACTTACTTCTGTGATGGCTAGATCTGGTTTTCTTGGATTGTACTGTGAGAGCTTGATCTTTACTTCCCATCTTCTCTTCTCGAGCTGCTATCCGATCTTCTTCTTGAGAACATTCTTCCCACAGTCTGTTGAACTTGACTAACTTCTTTCTGGCACAGATCCCTTGAATGAAAGAGTCCCATGTCCTAGGGAGGTGGTCATTACAATCTCTACATTCTCCACTTCTTCATCTACTACTTCCAATTGTTCCTTGATCTGAGAAATCCCTTGTAAAGTAAGACTGGATGGTTTCTGCATTCTTGATCTTCACATTCTTCAACTGGTTCCTCAAGGTCATCTTCCGGTATATGTTCTTTCCTTCAAACAATTTAGTTAAGGCATCAAACATAGCTTTAGGTGTCTTTAGGGAGGACACCAGTGGTATGAGGTGATCCTTGATTGTATCAACAATGATCATCTTGCCATAACCAAATTTTTCTTGTGTAAGGCCTTAGCCTCATCTCCCTCTAGAACGGGAATCTCATCATTGATGTAGGAGTCCAACTCATTCTCTTCCAGGACTAGGGAGATCCTATAATTCCAAACTCGAAAGTTATCATCTGCCTCAATATTTTCATCAAGCTTGGTATAATGAGACATCTTAACTATGAACCTCAAATGGAAATATAAAATATTTAGATCTTACCAGGTCAGGATGTCGGATCTGAATCTGGAGCTGAAATTCTGCAGTGCTAGTTCAGGAGTAGATTAGGGTTTTTCTTTTTCAGATTTTTGTCCAACCAAATGCTTTGATTTTGATCCCTAACTTCTATTTTGGGGAGGATATCAATCCAGGCCTGGGCTCACTAAAAAATTCCACTTCTGTGAAAAGCCCTAATTTTCGGCAGTAGTGTCGGGTCCAAAATTAAAAAACCTCAGAATTGGATTCTGCTTCGACAGAAATATGCGCCCTAGGGAGGAGAGTTATTCCAACCTTCTTTTACTGAAAATATGTGGAGAGAGATCCAAAAAGTAGGAATCCCTAGTTCCCGCAGTTGCATAATGTCTTCTTCTCAAGTTAGCTCTAATACCATGTTAGAGTTTTAACATTAAGCTAGCATTATATTAGGATCTTTAACTGAGAGAATAATAAGAGACAATGAACACAGTTTTTTTCCTCGGGGAAACCATAAATGGATAAAACCCCACAACTTCCTTAGAGATAGAATCAACACCAAAATAGAAAATCCCAAAACAGTAAGATGATCTCCTGACAGCAATAACCTCTTTCTTCCTAGCCCCAGTGTCTTCTTCTTTCTCAGCTATGCGCTACAACTGAGTGTGAGTGAGTGTGTATCAAATAGAGAGGCTAGCTCTCTATTTATACTAATTCCTGACTTGACTAAACCCAACCAGGGCTGACTTCACTATGTGAGTCTAATAACCCTAGTGCCCTGGAACTATGGGGACTTTAACCCTTGATCAATATGAGGGTTACCCACAATGACTTGACATGACTTGTTTACATTATAGATCCTCTCGATTGGAACATCGAGGCATGACATGAATCAATTACATTCCAGACACATCCCGGGGTACAAGACATAACATACATAGGTGAATACCTTCCAAAGTTACAAATACATCAACAAATAAGTCATGTCAAGTCATTGTGGGTAACCCTCCTATTGATCAAGGGTTAACGTTCCCGCAGTTCCGGGGCACTAGGGTTATTAGAATATCCTAGAGAATTAGGCCCTAGTTGGTTATTGTCAAGTCGGGAATTAGTATAAATAGAGAGTGAGTCTCTCTATTTATCACACACTCACTCACACTCAGTTGTAGCACATAGCTAAGGAAGAAGAAGCTACTGGGGCTAGGAAGAAAGAGGCTACTGTTGTCAGGAGATCATCTTATTGTTTTGGGGTTTTACTTTTGGTGTTGATTCTATCTCTGAGGAAGTTGCGGGGTTTTCTCCATTTATGATTTCCACGAGGAAAAAAAATGTGTTCATTGTCTCTTGTGTTTGATTGATGTACTTGTTATTCTCTTAGTTAAAGATCCTAATATAATGCTAGCTTAATGTTAAAATCTAACAGATGCTACAAGACAATAAGAAATCTTGGCACACAAAGTTGACCCATGCTTTGTGGGTTTACGGTATTAGTGTGAAGAAATATATTGGCACCTTGCCATTTCAAATGGTCTATGGCTCTGAGGTAATATTTCCTAGTTCCTTGAGCTTTCCAATGATGATATTGTTGCAAGAATAAGATAGTGAAACCCACCCAAACCAAAGAAGGTTGTATCAGCTGGTTGAACTATAGCAGCAAAGGGAGAAACTTTTTGATAGAACTCAAAATTTTCAAAACAAGATGAAAGAGATCTTTGACAGAAGGACAAAACCTAATTATTTCCATATAGGGGATGTATTTTTACAATGGTATGCGCCCCATGAAGAGAAATGGAATCATGGAAAATTTGATCACCTATGGAAGGGGCCTTACAAAATTGCATCTTTCAGAGGAAATAATGCCTACATAATGGAAGAGATGGAAGGTAGTCTGGTATCTGGAGCTCCTGTAAATGGGAGGCTCCTCAAGCACTACTTTCTGTAAAGTAAGGTCAATTCCATTTCATTGTATATACCATTTATTTTTAACATTGTATGTGTGGACATCTCTCTAACAGACTTAAAACCCGAGGTGAAGGCAGTAAGGTCCCTAAGAGGAGCTGTCATTTGGTTTTTATTTTTAGGAAAATTTAAAGTTACAGGCACTAGAACAAATTTTGAGGATTTCAGGAAAGATTGGGACCAACCCAATGGATCAAGAACTTGGTCTAGGGAGTTATTTTCTACCTCACTGGGAGGATAGCATCGCTAAGTTGGAGTCATTGTTAGCACCTGTGCTAAATTTTGAATATTTTTACAGATGTGTTAGCACTATTTTGGGCTAAGTAGTTGGCAAGGGATTAGGCCAGTAAAAGGAGGAATAAGGCCTGAAAATTTCTTACCATATGACCTTGAATTATGTTAGTAAGGTTCTGCAGGTATTTTGAGGGGTCATTCCTAAGTTGGGAATGCAAATTAATTGAGAAAATTTATAGATTTGAACCTTGCATATATGTGTAGGTTAGAAAATATGTTCTAGGTTATATAGTGATAAGAATGAAGGGTTTAAATGCATAAGAGGAGAAGATCAATGGTTGTTAATAATTCCGCCAAGGTAAGATGTACATGCCTGAGGAATTTTGGTAAGGGTGGAGACAGGTTAAATTTCAGGCCAAATTATCCGTTGGATGAAAAGATGGGGACATATCTATGGTCCTAAAAAATTCCATTGTTTTAACATGCAAAGAGGAATAAATTTCTCAAACCTATGAAATAGCATTGGATCCCACACATTCCAACAATGTAGATATAGGAAGGAATAAGATCCATAGTGGAAACTAATTCCACTAGTTTAACCTGCATCGACTAAATAAATTTTCCCCAGTCACAGAAATGCTTAAAGGTATGCACATTTCAACGGAGGATATCTAATCAGAGAATAGATCTGCAGTGGATAAGGATTCTACAAATCCAACATACACGGAGAAAAAAAAAGTCTCCAACTCCACAGAATTGGGTAGAGGCCACAAGTTTCAATGATCCTGATTACCCTTGGTCTCATATCTATGACAGAGATGGATTGTGTCAGGCTAACTTGTGCGTCGTGATCAACATTTTTAAATTGGCAGAATTTGGTAGGGGACACAGGTGCCAAAGACCCAGATTTATGCCCTCTCATGATCTATGCCAAAGGTTAATTCCACTCCCGCAACATGCACATGGATAACCTTTTCCTCAGATTAGTGAAATTCGGTATGGGTCGCAGGTCTCAACAGACAAGATTAGATCCCTATTCCAAATCTATAGCAACAATGGATTTCGCTAATGCAAGGTGCACGACAGATAGGAATGGTAGGATTTGAAGAAATGTGGTTGGAGTTACGCAATCTGACGCCCACAATGAAGATACGATTAATATCGATGGTGGAGTCATATTCCACTAAGGTAAGCTACAAGGAAAATAAGGAGGATGGTATAACGGAGAAAAAAAACAATGGAGTCAAAGGAAGCAGGATCGACGATCCAAGATGGTGGGAGGAAAAAAAATGGATAAGATGTTGTTTCTACTAAAAAGGTGCGAGGGGAATAGTAGAGAGGGATAATATGAAAGATACACCAAAGAGGATTTAGGTCATTTGTGTTTTACTGTGTGTTGGAAAGCGAGAGAAAGAATGTCCAAGAAGTGGGCAGCTACGACAAACCACATCAACCTACTTCTCAAAGGATCAGCTAGGTCATGTTTCTCCATTACAAAACATATATAAGATGGCTGAGGTAGAAGGGTTATCTAACCAAAACTTGGCATACCAAAACATCGAATAACTCTTTGAAGACAGAGATTCTGAGATTTTCGATACCATACTACTGAATGGACCCATAGAAACTATAAATAACAAAGTGAAGCTACTTAGATACCAGGGAACTGATGTGCATGGTGTCTACAGGTCTTTTTCCACCTTTTTTCCACTGACCAAACCCTAAATTGCCCCGAGTTCATCCCCTAGTGCACCAATAGTTACTCTGCTTTTGACAAGGTAATTATGGACACCTCTAGGTCTAAAATCCTTTTTCCTGGTCATCTTCCTTGTCATTAGGAACAAATTCTATGTTCCTATAGAGTTCAGATATAAATCTAAAGAATACAACGAAGAAATAATTTTCCAGTGTTTTAGAGAGGTAGATGTCGAAAATAAAAAGGAATTCTTTAAAGCCAGTTTTAAACCCAATACCTAGATTATAAATACCCTTACCATGTAGATTCTGGTGAATTTACTGAAGAAACACAGTCTGTCACAACCCTCCTATGTCAGTTTTTAGGGATAGAAACCAACAAATATTTCATAGAGCCCATGATGAGTTTCTTGTTTACCTTGAGAATCTTCCCAATCGAATTAGAGGATCCTAGTTAGTCAGTCCAAGTTTCTTGTCTCAGGTTTGATAAGTTCCTAGCTAAGAATATTCACTCTCAGCTAGTGGACTTCCCTATGACCAGAATTTTAGATTTCATTCCTACTTGTTAAGAATGTTTCTGTATTTCAACAAAGAGAACCTTCAACTTTCAGAAATGATGATCACAGAGGATCTTGACAATGATTACACCAAATTCATGAACTTTTTGATGAAAGGAGTGTATGGTACCTCTTCCAGAAACAATTGCCCAGGGTGTTACTTGAGATGAAGGAAGCCTTGCAATCCTCCCCTGACAAGAGGATTGGAGACTAATTCTTGTCAGAACAAGGTACAGTAATCAAGCTATACTGATTTTCCCACCAACCTTACAAACTTCCTTCCTTTCTAACTCTAAGGGTGTTCGCATTAGAACTGATCAAACAGAGGATAATAGTGGAAAATGAGCACTTTCTAAGTTTCAGGAAGTCTTCAAATATAAATTTTCCTTGGTCCATGGGCCCATTTTTCATCAAAAGAAAAGGCTCCTCTCCCACTGGTAGAGAGTCTTCTTAGAGAGTTGGGGTTCCATATTGAGGCTTCCATCAATACAATCCCCTCCATATCATATCAAACAGAAGGAAAGCCAACAAAACAAATCCTTTTGAGAACCATGAGGTGGTAAGCATACTTGAGGCTGCAAATTGGTCAGATGATGGTATGAAAGAAGACTCTATTTCTCCAACTTAGGGAAACAACTCACCTCCACCTGGCACTTCAATTTTATGCCTAGTAAGAGAGAAGGTCACACCTTTGGCTAGTGTCTCTGAGCATTCCAAAAATAGTGACTTCTCTCATGTCATGGACATAAAGGAGGAGGACAAAACCAACACACCTAAGAAGCAGAAGTTGGATAATGCAGGGCAGATGGTACAGGAAGCTAGTGGGAAAGGAAAGAAGAATCAAGTAAAGGTCAAAGCCCCTGCCTTTGAGGTTTAAGAATATGAATTTTCCCATACACCTGAAGGCTCAACAAATAGATATAGGTCTCAAACTAATATCTTGGACAAATACAAAGAAAACAAAGACATATCCATGAATGAATATTTCAAGTCCTATGCAAAGGTAAGGAAATATTGTGGACAGGACTCTGGTTTCTATCAAAGATCACAAGAAGAATACATTGAATCCAGCCTTGGCCTCTAGGAACAGAGCAACTGAGATGATCATTAATCTGGATGACATCCCTGTACCAGATATGATCCACTTCCATAAGAAAACAGGGGACATTATCCATACTAATTTGATGAATTCAACAAGATATCCAAGTTGCAGACTAGAAAGAGTAGAGTTGAAAACCAACTGAGACAAGAGATCAGATCAAGAAGCTTTAGACATACTTGTTGCTGGTTGAAAACCAAGCTGATAAAAGGGATGCCACAAAAAGGTTGTTAAAGGAGAAAGAATACACCATTCAGCTGCTAAAGAAAAAGTTGAATATTCTAGCTACTTAGTTGATTCAACCTTCAGAGCTATCAGATCTAGAAAAGGAGAGAGATAGATTGAATGGTAAGCTTACAGACTATCAGGCCCAGCTACTGAAGTTCATAGAGAAGGAGAAACAATGGTAGAAAGATATGACCTTCATAGTGGAGAGTGAGAAAGCTATCAAGGCCAAAGCACATGATCTAGAAAAAATGTTACAAGAGAAGGAGAAAGAACTTGAAAAGGAAGTAACTCCTCCCATCACTAAACCTGGTGAGTTCTCCATCATTCAAGATATGGCACAGGTAAGTCTGAAGGAGTTGCACTTGACAGGTTTTAAGCACTAGAACAAGAACCTGGAGGGCTTGGCAGTAGAGAGAGAACATGAAAGAAAGAGTTGGGAAGCAAAGTTTGTAGAATTATAGAGTAAGAATGAGAAACCGGTAAAGCAAGTAACAAGGTAGCTTCCATTGCAAGGATATAAACACATCATATGGGATGCACTCATATCAGAGGATAATAAATTAAGGCCCTACCTGGATTATATCTTGGACAAGGAAAGGGGTATACGAGAAGCTAAGCAGAGTGTAAAGGAAGTAAAAGAAAGACTAAATAAGAAGCATGTTGAGTAATCCAGAAATGTTATAGATTTCCTCAATGGATTTTCAGAGGAAGAGCTCAGAGAATCCCACATAACAAATAGTATTTCTATCATTACTTGGGAAAGGAAGGTGGTAAACCATCACCATCATCTAGACACCATTGAAGCCAAAATTGATATCATGGAACATGAGGTCAAAACTTTCATTGAAATGTTCAATCCACTGGTAAATATGGGGATACCATTCTTCTAGGAATAAAAGGGTGGCATGTTGACACAAAAATAATGTCATGACAGGCTAATTCAATGTAGGTCAAACCACTCAAAATTCACGTACATGCAACAGTCCCTAGCAAGAAATACCATCGTCAACAAGCTCGCAGATGAATTCGAGTTAGTGTTCACATTAAGAGCCACATGTGTGAAGCTGCCAGAATTTTTAGATAGGGACCATGCACTACTACATATGGCTCAAAATTCCCATGAAAGCTTTCCACGAAAAAGTTAAAAACATTGTTTTCGTGGAAAAATATTTTAAATTTTTGGAAAAAATTGAAAATGCCCCCGACTTTCGTCACTGTAGTGACTTTATGGACCTTTCATGGCTATTGTGATGAAAGTTAGTGGCTAATACGATAAAAGTTCCATAATGTCGCTATAGCAACAAAAGGTCAATAACGTCGCTATAGCGATGAAATGATCATGAAGGTTTCTTTGCATTATTTGTATGGAAAAAATTGGATTATTTGCATGTATTCTTTTCACCCTTAGTTTCACTTGGTAAACAATATATCTATATGTTTATAGACATAGGTACACATGTCATTAAGTCCCATGGGACCTATATCATGCTTTTGTATAGGGACTCCTCAAGGATGTTGTACTAATGAGAATCATTGACTATTACACAAACCTATTTTATTTAGTACTTTATTTGTCCTATAGGAAATAATATTTTTCATTATGTCATTTTCATGTGTTTCACCAAATTGGAAAAGTGCATTTGGAACGTAAAAGTGTAATTCCTATTACACTAAGGATGACCATAATTTTAGATTTTGTACTGATAGTTCACAAGTTATTCACATTCTAGATTAGGCACACAACATATGTTTTTAGGTGTGATAAATTAGAATCTAGGCAGTAAAGATATTCAATCTAAACAAGCATACAAAATTGCAGTGTATGTATAGATCCTTGTATACAAACACTAGGATATTTCCAGCTAATATGTATTTTTCTTTCATGGTTTATTTTATCATTATATGGCGTTTGGGAAGAAAAAAAATGACAAAATTATCTTCTTTTTTTGCTATCTCTAGGTTTATTTTGGGACTCCTTAAATAGGCTTTGAAGTGTACGTATGTGAGTTTTGTATTTACTTGTGGGAATACAAAGTCATTAAGGGTTGTTTAACCATTGCTATGAAATTAGATTTTATAGAGTGATTATTGTTACATGCTTAATGAATAATGATAAATAACTATATGTAAAAATAAATCTCAAAGTCATGGTCATATATGTAATGTTTACAGTGATTTCATGTCTTAGTTAATGATGACCTCAACTAATGCTGTTATTTTAGTGAGTTACCTGCAGCAGCGCGCATGAGAGAGTTTGCCCCCGTATTGAGCAAACCCTAGCCGTCGTTGAGGGCTTCTGCCACTGGTCAGTGGCCCTGGCCATGGATCCTCTTGATCCATCCTTCGAGGACAGGTTCCAGAAAATCGTGGCCTCCCTGCCTCCTGCCTAGGCAGCTGTGTCTTCTTCTTCCAGGTTTGTTAAACTTGCCGAAGTTCCAGAGGTAAAACTCAGCTCTGTCGCTTCTAAAAGAAAGGCAGTCACCCTCTCTGTGAAAGGTCTCATTGGCCTATTCATTGGGCTATGGCCTTCCCTGCGATCAGTGGAGGTCTGGTTGAACAAAAACTGGCGAACCCTAATCCAAGGGGAAGTTCAGCAGATCTTCTGTGGAAAAGGATACTTTGCTTTCATCTTCTAAAAAAAGGAAGATCGAGATCTAATTTTCAAGAATGGGCCTTACTTCATGGGGCCTAGGGGCATGTACCTGAACAAGTGGGATTTGTCCTTTAATCCAGAAAAAGATATCCCTAAAGCAGTCCCTGTCTGGGTAAATCTTCCTCACCTCCCCCTTCACTGCTAGAATGATGAGGATTTTCGAGCAATAGGGAATACTTTGGGGAAATATGTGGACAAATCTGAACCGAGAGCTCCAATGTTATCCTGTGCCCGAATCTGCGTGGAATTTGATCTTGAGAAAGGTTTGCCGGATTCTATCATGCTCTCCATAGATGGATGGAATCATCTTCAAACAGTTGATTACGAACAGATCCCGTTCAAGTGTAAATACTGCCATGAATATGGTCATTTTGCTAAGTCTTGTCCGAAAAATCCTGAAAAACCCCCCTTGGACAACCCATCTGGCGAGGGATGGAATGTTGCGAGCAGGAAAAGGGTAGCCAAACCCCTCAAGCAGCAGGTCCCTACGGCAAAGAGCCCCCCCGAAAACCAGTTTGAGGTCTTGGAAGTAGAGACACAATACGAGGAACATCAAGAAGAGAACCCAGAAAACCAGAAAGAAAACCCTGAACCAGCGCAGCGTCAGGACAATGGCCCCCCAGCAGAGTCCAATCAACCTCAAGAAGAGAAAGAAGAGCTCCCTAAGGGTAGGAAAGACATAGTGACGACCTCTGAAGGATCCATCACCAGATCAAGAACAAAAGCAAGTACAGAGGAAACAATAGATGCATCCACAGAAGAGCAAGAACCACTCTCCAGGAGAGGCCGTAAATCTAACAAAGCCCTTAGAGAGTAGGAAGAAGCAAGGGAAAATGCGGTAGGAAAGCAGGCTAACTTATATTTCTTATTTAAATCCTCGCAAGCAAGCAAATATCTCCTCAGTGCAGAAGAGGAGAGAAAGGAGAAAGACAAGGCCCTTAAGCAATCCAGGAAATAATGAAAGTTGTCTCCTGGAATTGTGGAGGTTTGGGAGGTATGCAGAAGCTTGAAGTTATCAAAATATTTAAATCAATGGAATCTGCCTCAATCCTACTCATCCAGGAGACAAAAAAATCAGCTGAAGATAGCATTGCAGCCATTCAAAGTAGTTGGCCAAAAGGGACAGGTATTGCCACTAATGCATGTGGAGCCTCTGGAGGAATCTTATGCTGGTGGAACACAGATAAGTTTGAACTCCTCACTGCAGAAGAAAATAGAAACTGGCTTCTCCTAAAGTTGGAGAACAAAGAATGCAAAGAACAATTTTGGATCGGCAATGTTTATGGTCCAACCATGCACTCGCAGAAGGATGGCTTCTGGAAATCGCTTGAGGAGCAGTGTGAAGACAAAAAGCACCTTCCATGCTTTATAGCAGGGGAATTCAACACCACTATTTCAGCAGCCAAGTGCAGAGGAGGATCCAAGGTAAGGGACCCTTTCGGTGAAAGGCTTGAAGATCTTATCCCTCAATGGGGCCTTTCAGATATTAAACCCAAGAATGGCACTTACACCTGGAGTAACAAAAGAGTGGGCCCGAGACATATCGCGGCTCGTCTGGATCACTTTTTGGTTAGTACCCACCTTCTTTCCTCTATCCCAGAATCCAAATTATTGTGCTCGGCAGTGTCGGATCACAAGCCAATTTGTCTCTTCTTCCCGCCGGGGGAAAACCTAGGGCCTCTTCCTTTCCGGTTTAACCGGATATGGTTGGAGTCGGACGAAGCTATGGACATCATTGCCAACTCTTGGCATTGCTTCATACCATGGTCCCCAGCTTATTCATGGGAGCGGAAGCTAAAAAGGGTGAAATTAGCCCTCAAATTGTGGGTTAAAACCCAATATCAAGAACCAGTCAAACAAAAGGAATCCATCTTAGAAGAGATGGAGCGACTTCAATCTGAAATGGAAGTTTGCTTGATCACCAAGGAGCAACTCGTCAAGGAAATTGAGTTGGAAACTAAACTCCAGAAAATTCTAAGGCAAATTGAGGAGGAGTGGAGACTTCGGTCACGCATTCTGTGGCTCAAAGGAGGAGATCAAAACACAAAGTACTTGGGCCAAAATCAATGCAAGGACAGGCAGTGCTGGAAAACTATCAGAGAGCTAAAAAATGATGATGGATCAACCATTCGAGGGCAAGTGGCTATCAGCGCAGAGGTAAGGAACTTCTTTGAACATTTATACAACGACGAGGAGCAAGTCTCCCAGTGTTTTATGCAAGAAATGGTATCTGGAATCCCCTCCCTTATCACCCCCCAAGACAGACTCAAAATTGAATCCCCTATCTCTGAAGGAGAAGTTAAAATAGCCATTTGGAGCCTTCACCTAAACAAGGCCCTAGGCCCGGATGGATTCCCTATTTGCTTCTATATAACCTTTTGGCCCCTCATTAAGAGAGATTTGATGCGCCTTATATCTTGGATGGCAAAAGGAAATATGGGAGGAGCCACTAATTCCACATTTTTTGCCCTCATCCCTAAAGATCCAAATCCTACCTCCATCAAGAGATTCCGCCATATCTCCCTGTGCAATGCGTCCTATAAAATCTTCTCGAAAGTTCTGTCTTTAAGACTCAAACAAATCATCCCTTCCCTTATCTCTCCAAACCAAGGCGACTTCATATCAGGCAGGCACATCAGTGATAACATTCTCCTAGTGCAGGAAGCAATCCATGTGAGCACTGAAAGAGGGGAACCCGGAATGGCCATCAAGCTGGATCTAGCCAATGCTTTTGACAGATTGAGGAACTCCTTTATCTTCTTGGTTTTGGAAAGGTTTGGATTTCCGCCTGTCTATATTAATCAAATCCAAGCCTGTATATCCTCTCCTTGGATAGCTCCTATCATCAATGGACGACCCTCGGAGTTCTTCAAAGCCTCAAGGGGGGTTAGACAAGGATTCCCGCTTTCCCCGTTCCTATACATCCTAGTCGCTGACTCCCTCAGTAGAAGACTGATTAGGCTTCAATCTGAAGGTTCTCTCCCGGGCCTATCTTTTAGGAATGGAGTCCCTCCCATTAATCATGCCCTGTTTGTGGACGATACCATCTTTCTTGGAATAGCCTCCATGCAAATTGCCAGAAAATTCCTTAGCCCTTTGGACCTTTTTCTTCATGCCTCAGGGAGTGTAGCAAACTTGAACAAATGTCAAATTTTTGGCTGGAACTGGCCTGCAATTACCCTCTGCAGCATATCACAAATTCTCCAAATCAGAGCCAACTCAAATTGGACTCATTTTACCTATTTGGGTATCCCTGTGGTGAAAAAAGCCTTGACTTCTTCAATATGGAACCCGGTTATTGAGAAGATTAAAGCCAAGATCCAATCCTTGGGCTCGAGATGGCTAAACTTAGCTGGTAAGACAGTTCTTATTCGGTCCATTCTGTCTTCTTACCCCATCTACACTAGCTCAATGGTCCTAGCCCCCAGGAATGTCATCAACAACATTTGCAAAGAGATTAGAAAATTTCTTTGGCAGGGAGGGAAAGTTCAGACCAAGAAGTTCCATTTGGTCAAGTGGGATACAGTCAAACGTGCCAAAAGCCAAGGGGGTCTAGGAATCATAGATCCAGAGCTCGTGAGTAAATCCATGGGAGAAAAATTGATATGGAGATTGATCACGGGAAGAAAGGAATGGTGGAAGGAAGTCATCAGGAAAAAGTACATTAAGAAGCCCAGGTCAAAACTATTGGATGGCGAATGGAAGGGTAAGGGTACCCCTCTCTGGCAGCTGTGCAAAGCCTCATTTAGCACAATCAAGGAAGGCTGCTATTGGATTCCTGGAAATGGGAAAAGAATTAATGTTTGGAATAATAGCATTCTTGGACAACCCCCACGATCCACGCTTCCAAGCTTGGCTCCCTGATCTGATTGAGCGACTGAGCAGGAGCTCATCTCTCTGTTCGATCTATCCCGGTGGGAATCGAATGGGCAATGGTTAGGTTGGAAGGAGATCTCCCCTCCAGCTCACTTGGAAAACACTACAGTCCTCTTCCTCTCTTCTCTTCATGGCCTTTCCCCCTCGAGGCTCTCAGCAAAGGATCGATTTGGATGAGGAAAGGCAGGGAAGTATAGTGTAAAAGAGGGATACAAGAAAATATCCTTGGAACCAACTGTAGCAAACAATATTTGGAAGAAGATTTGGCACCCTGATAGCATTCCTAAAGTCAACAGCTTCGCTTGGATTTTAATGCACAATAATCTTTTAATAGCAAAGAATCTAAGGAAAAGAGGCATTCTTGGCCCATCTCGATGTGCCTTGTGTAACTTGGCTGAAGAGTCTTCCAGTCATATTTTTTTGCAATGCCAAACCTCCAAAATAGTCTGGAATACTGTCCTCCCGTCAGATTTTTTCCAAGACCTTCCAAATTCTATAGAGAAACTTTTCAAAGACTGGGCTAAGCTCTTCCCCGGACCTTCATCCAAGAAGCCAATCTTGAGCCGTCTCTGGGCCACCATTCCAAAGAATCTATGCTGGCAATTATGGCTAGCCAGAAATCGAGCCATCTTCAAGGAGAAAAAAGCTGTCCCAGTCCACATAGCTTCCAAAAATATAGGAATGATAGCTGAAAAGTTCACCTCGAACAACATAAGCTTTCCACAGCAAGAGTCTATTCCAGAACCTTATGCCTCATGGTGTAAATGCTTTCTTAAAGACAGGAGCTTCCTTCAGTCCAAAACTCCTACAGGAAGGGTTGGGTATCCTTGCAAGCATCTCTCGTGGGAGATTCGCCTCTCCAATAGTGAATTCAAGTCCTAGCTCAGGGAGAAAAATTATTTCTCTTTCTTCTTTGATGGGGCTTCGAAAGGCAACCCAGGGGTGGCAGGAGCGGGGGGGATCCTGGTGGATTCTGAAGGAAATGTTGAACTAACCTTCGCTTGGGGCTTAGGCATCATAACTAATAATGAAGCAGAAAGGATGGCTCTTCTTCAGGGCTATTGGAGCAGGGTCCCGTAGCTACAGAAGAAGCTGCTAGTTTTGGCGGAAAGATAAGTTTTGGCGGAAAGAAGTTAAGACAGAGCTACGACGCCATAGCACGTTTCCAGCTGGAGAGCAGAGCTGGAAACCATGAATTTTAAGATAGAAAATTCAAGAAAGGCAACGGTACCTGAGCGGCCGAGAAGAGAGAGCTCAACCACTGCATTGAAGGCAGCGGCAGAAGACGGGAGGGCTCAGCGACCCTCATAAAGAAGAAGGAGCAACGAGGATGAAGCATTGAAGGAAAAGGACAGAAAAGAGAAGCGGTGCATAGTACCTATGATCAGTGTCGGGAAGCATGGAAGACTGCAGAAAGCTGTGGTGTGACGGAAAGTGGCTACCTCAAGTACAGATATGGCCGACTGTCACTAGTTAGGGTTTTGGGTTACTGTTGGGATAGGCCCATAGTGTTGTAATGGCAAGACCTTCGGGCTGCCTATAAAGGAATATATTTTGTATTGTAAAAGGGTTGGAGAGTTAGCTAGTCAATTTTGTTGGTTAGTTAGTTGGTTCATTCAGTTGTTAGTAGTGTTTTGCAGATTATTAGACTGTTGTAAAAGCCTAGCTCTGGTTCTGTTATTAGTGGTAGCAATCTTACGATAACCAGTAGCTGGCTTATAGAATATGTATTTAACGATCCGCAGGGATCGACAGAGAGGGAAGAGTATATTGTAGGAGAGAAATATAGAAGAGAAGAGAGATCTAAGAGAGAAGATCTTGAGCTGCATATGCGGTGCAGCAGAACTGTGTTTTACCTTCCCCTGAGCTATAATAAAAACACAGTTCTGTGGACGTAACTTCCATCCTGGAGGTGAACCACGTTAAAATCAAGTGTTATGCGATTGGTTTATGTGTTATGGTTCATTTATGCTTTGCATAAAACAGTCTCTATTATAGTATTGAATAGCCTTGTATGTTAAGTCTTGCACATCGACATGAGCAACGCTAAGTGCGCTAAACCGCGGAGGTAGGATATCACAGAGAGGAGCTGCGGTGCGCGATACCGCAGGTGAAGGACTTAGCATTGGGTAGGAACTACGTGTCACACAGTGCAAGGTGATGCGATAAGGTCGGAGATATCGCGAGTTCGGGAAAGTGCACACCGCAGGAAAGGATCGCGCGACGGTATAAAGGAGTATCTCACGGCTAGAAGAGCTGCAAGGCGAGGAGATCGTGCGACACGAGCTGGAGATCGTGCGACGCGCAGAAAGAGACCTCGCAGCTAGGAGAGCTACGAGCCACTAGTAGGTTTGCCATAGAACCTGGTCCAAGACGCTTGAGTCCTTGGCCAACCCATTAGAGTCACTTCGGGTGAGACTTCAGGCCGCTTTGTGGTTTGTCGCCGAAAGGGCCAGCGATCTAGGGGTGTTGTTGGTTGATTATAGTTAACCCGGGTCTGCCCATAGCAGCCAACAAATGGTTTTGTTGCCAGTTTTGAACAACTGAGCGCTAATGTTCTGTTGCCATCCCACTAGAGAAGAGTTTCACCAGTGGTTGGATTCAAACTTAAGGGAGTTTTCCCAGAGAGAAAATCAGAGCCCTAAACTGAGCACAGAGGACTGGTTACAAAAGTATATCGCTTCAGATATACACGCTATATTTTTTGCAACCTATGGAAACGAGCTTTTCGACTGCTTATCAAAGTTGACAGATAGGAACATATTCAAGAAGAAAAGAAACATTGTCTGGACACCGGAGCTAATTCAGACCGTGTAGAACCTTGACAATCCCATTACGAGAGCAGTAAACTTCTGGCTTGCGAGTGTGCTAGGAGGCTTTGTTACAGAATTTGTAGTTGACCAGAGAAAAAGCTTCAGCAAGGCCGAGCGGTACTTCTTCAAAGGATATCGTGGTAAGTACCTAAAGTCCCTAAACTTGTCCATTAAGATGCTGCTACATGAAAAAGGAGTAATGGACATGATTTCAGATGAATAAGTAAAGATAGTAATGTCACAAGAGTTTGAAAGTGATTTTGATGACATTGGACGCACACGTAGTGGAAAGAAATATAAAGTAGATTTCGGCTCTCCTATATTTGGAGATAGTTCAGACAATATTAGGCAACCAAGTCCTAGTACCATAGAAGAACCAGAGGGGGGTATCCCTTACCAGCCCTATACCCCATAGAAATAGACCGGGACTCAGAGTAATCCCGTAGGTACTCCATCCAGTAGCTCACAGACAGTACCTACTGCCGCTACATCACCTTCACCCACACCGCTGAGTGGTAGTAATCCAGTCAATCAGAACCCACCGTAGAGAAATAGAATGGGAGATGATATGAAGCTACCTACCTTTAAGGGTACAGGAGAAAAGGACCCGGAACAACATTGGTTTCTATGTGAAGCCATGTGGACCATTAAAACAATCAACAACGATAACCTTAAACTTGTACAGTTGGTCACTACACTCAGAGATCGAGCTTTAACATGGTACATAAAGTATACCACCGTACCCAAGACACTTTCCCAAGTCAAGAACGCCATGATTAAAGAGTTCAAGAAACCTAAGTCTGAATCTCAGTGCATTACAGAGCTCAAGGATATTAAGCAGCTACCATCAGAATCAGTATGGGACTTTGACCAGAAATTCAAAGCTCTTATAGACCAAGTAAGTTTTGAGTTTGTGCCGGAGCAGCATAAGGAATGGTTTATTGCAGCGCTGCTCCCTCACATCAGAGTGCCACTATTGCAGCAGAAAATCCAGATGCAGGATGACGTGTTGGAGATGGCGATGAAGCTAGAAGCTTCACCTTTAGTAGAAACCAGTGCAGGCATGACAACCCTACAGAACCAGTTGGCCAACCTCATGTTACAGATACACAAACTTAAGAAAGGAAAAGAGGTTATGCAAGACATATGGTGCTTACAATGTAGAGCACAGGGTCATACTAAAGACAACTGTCCAGTCTTTGCAGAATATCTAGCGTCAGGGGATCCTAACCCCTTACCATGAACGCAAGGGCCATGGTGTGAAATATGCAAAACACAAGGACACCCACCTCAGCAATGCCCTTTTCTTCAGAAGTATGTATAGACACCTAAGAACCTATACTGTGTCTTCTGCAGCTCTGTCAGACATGATGAGCAGAATTGCCGAGCCTATGATCTCATGTTAGATAGAAAACATGACGTATATAGAGTCCAGTCAGAAACACAAGGTCCAGCAGCAGGACCACAGCTTGATCCGACTTATGGTGGTCGGGGAGGAGGATTCAGAGGACGAGGCCATGGAGGAGGCTTTGCAAGAGGAGAAGGCTTCGACAGAGGAGAGGGTTTTGGCCCTGGTCATGGACCAATCAATTGTTATAACTGCAGAGTTGTAGGACACTATGCTAAGGACTGTCAAAGCCCCACTACTACTTGTAATTACTGCAAATCTTATGATCATACCATAGAGGAGTGTCCTACCTTGATAGCTAAGATCAAAGATCCTAAGCCAACAGTACACCAGAACATCCAGCTTATTGTTGCTGAGCAGGCAGAACCAGAACCAAGAGTCAATATTGTGACTCGGAGCGGTGCTTCCACTAGTGGGACATCGTAGGAGACCGAAAAGAACACAAGTCAGGAGTGGGTGCGCAGAGCTCCTGGTAAAGCAACAGCACTCGACCTACAGACGAATGAAGAGACATTTCATTAAGCCAAGGCTTCCTTTGATGAACCTACACAATCAGGATCGTAGGTACTACCGTCTAGGGGCATATCGCAGCAAGCACCTTGTGGCAATAGCCCAGAACAGATACCGCAGGCTACCACATCGGGAAGATGCGACGAGGATGAATCGACAGGAAGTATACAATCCTTCCTGTGCAGTTGCTTGAAGCTCTTGAGAAATGAAAAAGCTATCGGCGAGCTACACCGCATCATAGATCAGTGTCAGCAACCTTCTCTCTCAGGCAGTGCACACCACGTTGTTCATAATATTACAGGACATACAAGGACTGGAAGAGAGATGAAACTCACAGCACAGATTGGAGAGTTCGAAATGGATGAAGTCGTCTTAGATCTGGGATCAGAGGTGAAATTTCTAACTAAGCAAACATGGGAACAGATGGGTAGCCCTCAGTTAGTCAGATCGCCTATCCACCTGAGATTAGCTAACCAGCAGCGAGTATCACCATTGGGTCGACTACCACAGGTGCCAGTTGACACTGACGGAGTTTGTACTTTTGCAGACTTCGAGGTTATAGCAATGATTGGCGACAGTAGACCGTATCCAGCACTATTAAGTATCGATTGGGCAACTGGTAGCAAGGCTGTCATCGACCTAAAGAGAAGACAAATGACCTTTGAGGATGCGCAGATCCGGGTCATCACGCCGCTGGATCCTTACCAGGGTCCTAGATATATCGAACCTATCCAAGCTGAGGAGGAGGCACATAACATGGATAGTCTCTACCAGATGACTGCGAACCAGAGCGAATACATCAATCCAACCATAGAAGGGAACATTAGTTGGCAATGCGACACCTCATGCGCATTGGATTCCGATATTGGTCTAGAGAACTGGCAGAACAGATTTTACGAAGTCTCAGCGCGTAGATGTGCGTTTATGAGTAAGTCACTGCGATGGATTGGTGCAGAGATCATTGAGATTCCATCATATCATGGCCTAATAGATATTCAGGAATTCCTTGAGCAGTTTGAGCAACAGATTCCTTACAAGCAGAGGATCGCAGCTATGGACCTTGCAGTATGAGCCACACCTGCAAGATGGTGGTATGCGCATAAAGAAAATATCGCATCATGGGATGATATTAAAAGATGGATGGCGATCAGATTTTCGGTCGACAAAGAGTATGTCCCACAAAAGTACACAGGAGAAACTGACCCCAGGGCACACATTCAGACATGTGAACAGAACTGGTTGGACATTCCCGAGGATGAATGGGTTCACAGATTCATTCACACATTGGACACAGTTCCAAGGAACTGGTACACAGAGACCGAGTTGCGCAAGGGGACGAACACATGGTCACTTATGACAGACAGTTTCCTACTTACCTTCGCGTTTGAATCAGAACATCCAAGTGTTTCTCAGGCCCTAGACATAATCAAGATCAAGATATTCGAGGACTGTACCATCTCAGTGCAGGCTCAACCTGAGTGGGCCATCCAGTTGCAAGACGCGCTTGAGTGCTATAACTTCGCAACAAAGCCAGACAATGAAGATAAGGATGAGGATGAGGATCCTCGCAACACCAACATTCCAGAGTCAGAAGGGACTCGCGATGTTGGAGGACCATGGTTAGAGATTCCAGCAATCACCGAACCTATCAAGATTATAAAGATCAATATTGGCACGCAGAACCTAAGTTTGCCTCTATTGGAGACTATTGGAATGATGAAACAGTCGGACAGATTGCCGACTTGTTACATGACTATCAGGACCTATTTCCCACCAAGTTAACAGAGATGAAGGGAATAGTTGGAGACCTAGGAGTTATGAGGATACCATTGAAGGAGGATGCTAGACCAGTTAAGCAGCGCCCATATAGATTGAATCCGTGCTACAAAGAAAAAGTAAAGGACGAAATTGATAAGATGCTAGCAGCAGGAATCATTGAGCCGGTAGAAGAAAGCGAATGGGTTAGCCCCATGGTCATACAAGAAAAGAAAACAAAAGGAGACATCAGGATCTGTGTCGATCTGCGCAAGCTCAACGATGCATCACTTCACGATCCATTTCCGACACCATTCACTGATGAGGTATTAGAAAACGTGGGAGGATAGGAGGTCTACTCCTTCACTGATGGGTTTTCAGGCTACCATCAGATCAGAATACATACAGAAGATCGGTCCAAGACCACCTTTGCAACAGAATGGGGCTCGTTCCAGTATACGGTAATGCCCTTCGGTCTTAAGAATGCACCAGCTATATTTTCTAGAGTAGTCATTGCTGTCTTTAAAGAATAAATTCATAAATTCTTAGAAGTATATTTTGATGATTGGACTATATTTGGACTAATTGACAAGCATATAGGAGACTTAAGACTGATGTTAGAGAAATGTAGGCAGTACCAAATTTCTCTAAACTTGAAGAAATGTATATTTTGTGCACCATTTGGTATTTTGTTGGGTCACATTGTTTGCAGACAAGGCTTGATGGTAGGTCCTGCGAAGATTGCCATCATTGTAAACCTTCCAGCACCCAACTCAGTCAAGCAACTAAGGATAGTACTTGGTCATATTGGGTACTACAGAAAGTTCATCAAGGGCTACGCAAAGATTACAGCACCAATGGAGAAATTGCTCAAGAAAGATGTAAAATTCCTATGGAACGAGGAATGTCAGCAGAGTCTAGACATGCTTAATGAGAAGATGGTCACAACACCCATCTTAGTATTTCCCGACTGGACTAAGCCATTTCATGTACATGTGGATGCGTCTAGCATCGCATTAGGGGTTGTTTTAACACAACCAAGAGAAGGGGACATTGACCACCCTATCACATATTCCAGCAGAAAGCTCTCGACAGCAGAAAAAAACTACACCACAACTGAAAGAGAAGGCCTATCTATGGTGTATGCACTGCAGAAGTTCAGGCACTACCTATTGGGTGCCCCGTTCAATATTTTTACTGACCATTCCGCGTTAAAGTATTTGGTCAATAAGCCAGTGTTAGGGGGGAGAATCTGCAGATGGTTACTCCTCTTTCAAGAGTATGATTTTGAAATCATTGTGAAACCAGGAAGACTGAATGCAGGACCTGATAATTTGTCATGGATAGACTCAGGAGAAGAGCCAAGTAACCTAGATGACAATCTACCGGATGCGCCGTTGTTCTCTATCCAGATCGTAGATGAGTACTATGCCGATATTATTCAATTTCTCACTACAGGAGTAGCACCTGATGATTTTACTAAGCAGCAAAAGAAGCAGTTGGTTGTTAAAGTAGCAGACTTCACCCTCATCGCAGGACGCCTATACAAGTTAGGTCCGGATGAAGTTCTGTGCAGATGTGTGATGCCGCATGAAAAAGACGCTATTATCAGAGAGGCACATTCAGGAACTGTAGGATGTCATTTCGCAGGAAAGTTGACTGCGCAGAAAATCCTGGAGGCAGGATTATGGTGGCCTACATTGCATAAAGACACAAGGACTTTTGCAGATGCTGCGATATCTACCAAAGGGTAGGAAAACCCTCACGACGCGATGAAATGCCGCTGCGACCGTAGGTCACATTGCGTGCATTTGACAAATGGGCTATAGATTTTGTGGGTCCTATCAACCCACCAGGAAAGCACACTGGTGCGAGATATATTATCATGGGAACAGAGTACCTCACCAGATGGGAAGAGGCCAAAGCAGTAAGAAATTGTGATGCTGCTACAGCCGCACAGTTCCTTTTTGAAAACATCATCAGTAGATTTGGATGCCCAGTAATTTTGATGAGTGATCAGGGCACACATTTCTTGAACAACACTATTGAGGCATTGACAGAAGAATTCCAGATTCAGCACCATGAGAGCACTCCCTACCACCCATAGGCTAATGGTACAGTGGAGGCCTTTAATAAGATTTTAGAAAATGATCTTACTACTATCTGCAATAGCCAGAGGAATGATTGGGACCTCAGAGTTAACGCTGTATTATGGGCATACAGGACCACATGCAAGAAACTTACGGGACACACACCTTTCAGCTTG
This sequence comes from Pseudotsuga menziesii, assembly GCA_001517045.1. Classification (NCBI taxonomy): domain Eukaryota; kingdom Viridiplantae; phylum Streptophyta; class Pinopsida; order Pinales; family Pinaceae; genus Pseudotsuga; species Pseudotsuga menziesii. Next base: position 31,241 of record LPNX011107078.1, on the reverse strand, counting down.
GTGTATGGACAGGAGGTTTTTATGCCTATGGAGTATATTCTTCCCAGTCTAAGAATCACTCAGATTACCAGGATGACTGATACAGACACAGTTGAGGAAAGGCTAGCATAGCTTCTTGCCTTAGAAGAAGACAGATTCATCGCTGGATTCCATCAAAAAGTGTAGAAGGCACGAGAAAAAGCTTGGCATGACAGACACATTAAGAATAATACTTTCCAGATCGGAGACCGAGTGCTCCTCTATGACAGCAAATTCATTAAGTTTCCAGGGAAGTTCAAGACACATTGGCTGGGGCCATATCGGATACAGCAAGTCACAGAGGGAGGTGCCATTTAGCTCAGCCAGCTGAATGGGGAGCTTTTGCCCACATGGATTAATGGCAGTAGGCTTATGCCCTATAGTGATAGCCACCCTGCCTCTCATCCCTAGCTTAACCAGTCTATGGTGGTGCAGATGTCCAGTGTAGTTGAAAGGAGGCATCGCACCAGGAACTAGTCTACACCGGCAGGTACTATTTTAAGTATGAGGAATCGCATCAGGGCGGTTCAAAAAAAAGAAAAAGTAATATTGTTTTATGCAGGTGATCCGGAGTCACATCGCAGCAGTGCGATGTTTCCCCGTGCCACGTACTCAGTTTTGCAACTGACAAAGGCCAGTCAAGTTAGCATCTAACAGGTAGTTAATGAGGTAATGACCGGTATATCTTACCGTAGATTTGGCAGCAGTATAATCAATTTTTCCAGATTTAGCAAATCTCCGACGAGACCGGCGCCTGTACACACACGTTTCGAGGGAAATTCGATCGGATTTCCGCATTTATTAGGGATCGAATTGCGGGTGTGGTCTTGTCCAGGCATTAATGACGACCGACGGGTTCAGTATAGATGACCGTTGTGTCCAGGATTATCGTATTGGGCATAAAAGCAGAAAGTATTCAAGTGGGACAGTTACATTTGCAGAAAAACCGAGAGCTATAGAGTAAGTTGTTAAGAGTTCTGTGTCCAGAGCTAAGTGGTTACAGAGTGCTGTGATTTTCAGAAGTTGCAGCCAGTGCACGTCCGCCATTTTGTACTGAGTGGGTTATGTCCGAGGACGAACCGATAGCAAACATTTTGAGAAGATTTCAACATCACGGCCTTACAGGAGCTATGATGATTCCACCAAAGAGTGCTCCGCCAAGTTCGTCACAGACCATACAGCAACCACAAACGAGGAGCCAATCTCAGGTCAATGATGAATCCGATTCAGAGCATGAGGAAGAAGTTCACAGCGGAATAGACTACATGATACCACGAGTTGAAGGCACACCAGAACCAAGAATTTCTAAGAATGCTAAGTATACTATTCCCATACCACCCATTGATTCTTGAGTAAAGGAAAATGGAGATCTAGTAGGATATGCTGCTGTTGTTAAATTTGTAGATTATAACCTGGGAGATGGTAAGACATATCCTCGGTTCAAGCCGGATAGCTATCTAAAGATTGAGAAGAACCTAAGGACAGGGAGAGATGAATGTGTTCCCCTACCGCATGTCTAGATTCTTGAGCGGTCAGGACTGCTCAATTTGCTGAGATTACCTCATTTTGGACGGGGTGCAGAGGTTAACGCCGTGGTGCGCATTTTACTCTCTTGCGTACACGGAGGGTACCTCTGGCTAGGAAACAAGGTAGACCTAAAAATTGATTTGATACATCGTATCACCGGCCTGTCCAAGATGGGTAGACACCCTGATATACATACAACAGGAAAAACCAAGGACTCCAAGTTACCACAAGCCCTAGTAACTAAGTATCAGCTACAGAGGGGAGGATGGGCTTATGACATTTCAAGCATACCAAATGAGACACTTAAATTCACCGCAATTCTGCTCACGAGCAGACTGCTAACCAAGGTTCGACCAAAGGAAGTTACAGGATCCATAATTCACCTTGCCATACAGGTCACAGAGGGGGAACAATTCAATTGGTCTCTATTCTTATTAAATATGTTGTAAGCAGATTGCTTGGCAGCTCAGGATGAAGCCAACCACCCTTTCCATTTTTCATGGTTTCTTATACTTTGTGCATTTGTCGGATGGAAGGAGCCGCCCCATACCCAGTTTCCACAGATAGAAGGTGGCGTGCCCAGAGGAGTGCGCTATACCAGCTTATGGGAGACCAACCGCCCAGCCAAGAAAATGATCAATACGATGGTATTCCATGACTACTATAAGCTGTTGATGAAGGTCATTCAAGAGACACCACGGCTTAGCACGGAGACTGTGGACATATATGATAGCCGGCTTAATTTTATGGCAGACAACCATTTAATCTATCTGCGGCCGAAAAGGACTAAGCGGGATGATTGGGCTACTGGCTCGTTTAGGATGACAGCCTAAGACGTCGAAGGAGTCATAAGAGACTTCGACGACCAATGGAAGCAGGAATATGAAGAGACCGCACCACTATCATCAAACAGTGCAGAGACAGAACACCAGGACAAGGACAAAGATAACACAGACACCCAGACGCAATATTCAACAGAGGAACCACTACCAGGGGAAAAGAGGAAACCTTCATAGCAAGGGCCACCAGGGAAACAGTAGAAGAAAAAATAGAAAACCTCAAAGCCAACTCTGAAGACCGCATTGACAGATGATGACTATGAACTCATCGCAACAAGGACGTGTGACACATTGAAGGACTCACTCGACGCGATGAAGGAGTCGCAGGAAAAGAGCCAGAGCACAGTTGAAAAGCAACTTCTAGACTTAAGAATGATTACATAGAAGACTGCCATGAGGTACATTCCACCTGAAAAGATGAACACCGGAGAAACCTAAACACCGCCGATGTCCCGCCAAGAAAGCTTAGCCAAAGATCGCCTCAATACTGTGTTAATTCCACCAGGGAGTATCTGATTCCCTGCCACAATGAAGGACCCACCAATTCAGTTTATACAATCCATTGAATTTAACCTTGTAGAGTTTCATATTGACCATTTGCATATGATACAACAGTAGTTAGGCGCAGAGCTCAAGAGTAGAGAGCTCGAGACTTACAAACAAAATACGCAGCTGAAGCAACAGAATGCAGCACTTGCTATCAGTGTTCAGAAAAGGGCAGACGAAGTACGAACATATGAGGAAAGAGAGCAAGATCTTTCTCAATTTTTGTAGAGCATTGCATTGGAACTGCCCCAATGTAACATTGATTTCACCTTACCAGTTCCGCAGAAGCTAAGAAGAGTAGCAGACAGAGCAAAGGCTCTGGAAGAAACCGTGACTAGGATGGACGTAGAAGTGGCCAAGATGAAGGCAGACCACGAGGTGCAGATCGCTGAGCTTGAGGCTCACATACGAGACACCTCCCAGGCAGACCAGAAAGCATGAGTAGAAGCCCTTCAACTCACTTCTGCGTAGATGCAATCTCGCATCGACGAAGCACGGTTAGTACTAACCGATGCGATGAACACATGGGCTGAGTTAGATGAGCCACCGGAGAAAGTAGAAATCCAGCAAAGTATTCAGCAGATAGAGAATACTGCTGCGGCAATGAAAGAAGAAATTAAGGGCTTGGAAGCTCTTCAAAAGATGAGGAAGACAAAGGAGATGAACTGTTTGCAGCAGGAAGCGCAGCAATTAAGAACCAAGGAGATGTACATTAATGACCTGCTTCAACTGTATCAAGAGAAAATCACAGAGATAGTCGATACGGTTGAACAGAAAATGAAGGATTTCACTACCACCAGAGAGAAAACTGACGCCACAGAAGATGCCAGTATTAGTCAAGCTTTGCTTAAATCGGCACAAGAGAGTGTCGAAGTGATGCAGAAGGAAGTCACAAGACTTCGTGACAGGTTGTAGAGGGATTCACAGGAAGCCAAGGCAAAGCTGCAGCAGGAGAAGCCCGCTGGAGGTGGCTCGAGGGCAAGCCACAAGTAAGTGTTAGGGGACTGTTGGAGTAGGGTCCCGTAGCTACAGAAGAAGTTTCTAGTTTTGGCGGAAAGATAAGTTTTGGCGGAAAGAAGTTAAGACAGAGCTACGATGCCGTAGCACGTTTCCAGCTGGAGAGCAGAGCCAGAAACCATGACTTTTAAGATAGAAAAGTCAAGAAAGGCAATGGTACTTGAGCGGCCGAGAAGAGAGAGCTCAACCACTGCATTGAAGCCAGCGGTGGAAGATGGGAGGGCTCAGCGACCCTCATAAAGAAGAAGGAGCAACGAGGCTGAAGCATTGAAGGCAAAGGACAGAAAAGTGAAGCAGTGCATAGTACCCATGATCAATGCCGGGAAGCATGGAAGACTGCAAAAAGCTGTGGTGTGACGAAAAGCGGCTACCTCAAGTATAGATATGGCTGACTATCACTAGTTAGGGTTTTGGGTTACTATTGGGACAGCCCCACAGTGTTGTAATGGCAAGACCTTCGGGCTGCCTATAAAGGAATGTATTTTGTATTGTAAAAGGGTTGGAGAGTTAGCTAGTCAATTTTGTTGGTTAGTTAGTTGGTTCATTCAGTTGTTAGTAGTGTTTTGCAGATTATTAGACTGTTGTAAAATCCTAGCTCTGGTTCTGTTATTAGCGGTAGCAATCTTACGGTAACCAGTAGCTGGCTTATAGAATATGTATTTAACGATCCGCAGGGATCGACAGAGAGGAAAGAGTATATTGTAGGAGAGAAATATAGAAGAGAAGAGAGATATAAGAGAGAAGATCTTGAGCTGCATATGCGGTGCAGCAGAACTGTGTTTTACCTTCCCCTGAGCTATAATAAAAACACAGTTCTGTGGACGTAACTTCCATCCTGGAGGTGAACGACGTTAAAATCAAGTGTTATGCGATTGGTTTATGTGTTATGTTTACTTATGCATTTCTCAGTCAGTTCATGGAATTTGTTACAGTTTAACGAATGAATGTGTTAATCAATTCACAGCAATATAGAAGGGTAAATATAAGTTACAGTCTTTGGTAGGCTGTATATGGTTCATTTATGCTTTGCGTAAAACAGTCTCTATTGCAATATCAAATAGCCTTGTATGTTAAGTCTTGCACGTCGACACGAGCAACGCTAAGTGCGCTAAACCGCGTTGGTAGGATATCATAGAGAGGTGATACCGCACCAGCAGAGGAGCTACGGTGCGCGATACTGTAGGTGAAGGACTTAGCATTGGGCAGGAACTGCGTGTCGCACAGTGCGCGGTGATGCGATAAGGTCGGAGATATCGCGAGTCCAGGAAAGTTGGCACCGCAAGAAAGGATCGCGCGATGGTATAAAGGAGTATCTCACGGGTAGACGATCTGCGAGGTGAGGATATTGTGCGACGCGAGCTGGAGATCGTGCAACGCATAGAAAGAGACCTTGTAGCTAGGAGAGCTGCGAGCCACTAGTAGGATTGCCACAGAACTTGGTCCAATATGCTTGAGTCCTTGGCCAACCCATTAGAGTCACTTCGGGTGAGACTTCAGGCCGCTTTGCGGCCTGTCGCCGAAAGGGCCAGTGATCTAGGGGTGTTTTTGGTTGATTATAGTTAACCCGGGTCTACCCATAGCAGCCAACAAGGGCCTCCGCATTCTTCGCTCTAAGAAGCTATGAAACGTGTTGATAATTGGAGATTCCGGGCATGTCATCTATAAGTTGATCAATGGGTATCCTACCGGTGCAATCAAATTCCGTCGCCTATATGACAAAGCTAAGTCCCTCATGTCTCAATCCTTTGAGGCTTTCCATATTCTCCAGGAAAACAATAGTGCAGCGGACAGTTTGGCAAATGTAGGTGCCAGACTTCCTCAAGGCCACTTCATCCAGGATGGAAATCCTCCCCTTCTCAAACACATTCCATGAATTGCAGGTTTAAGTCTTCTCGCCGAACCTCCCTCCTCCGGAGCAAATTTTGGCAGCCCTTGTCTTTGTTTCAGTTATTTGGAAGTCCCATAGGCCCCCCCCCTTTTCTCTTTTCCTCCCTCCTTGCCCCCTTTCTTCTTTTCCCCCTCCCTCCTCCCCCTTATCCCTCCCCTCTCCTTATCCTTCTCCTGTCATCCCTTTCTCACCCCTTCCTAGCTGGCCTCCATCCCCCACATCCTTTCAATGGCTCTAAGCATTTATTAGCTTGTCTCGTCCTCACTCCTTTCTTAGCCACGTGGTTTTCCCTCCTCCTCACGGTCATAGTATCCATTAATTTCATCCGGCCTGTGATTTATTTCCCTCCTCCTTCGCACGATTCACGTCTCATTGGATTTATCTCGAGGATGTTCACCAGTAGAGA
>LPNX011107078.1:0-20000 GCA_001517045.1 Pseudotsuga menziesii | reverse complement strand
AATATGGATGGTCAAAAAGGGTCCATTTCTGGGGCCAACATCTCCCCCCAACTGTCCTAGGGAATCCAGGTGCTCCTTCTTTTTCTATAAATCCCTTATGAACAACCCAATATCTCCAACATTTATGCTCCTCTGCCTTGGTCAATGAGAAATCCTCCCTGTATGGTTTTGCTGGCGACAAGGTGAGAGGAAATTTAAATTTCAGTCCTAGCCAATTAACCCCACATTCCCTTATACATCCAACATACCCCTCAATCCTAGAAAGTGCTTGTTCAAAATTTATATAACAATAGGGATCCCTATTTCTGAGGGTTGGAGAGGCAACCTGCCATCTGTGCTTAATACCTTCCAAAGTTGTTTGTTGATGTGTGGAAATCTGGGTGGTACAAGTATAAATAACCCCTTCCTATAGTTCCATTATATGCCGAGTTTGGATGGGGCATGAAAGTAGACCCTGGTGTCAAGCAAGGAGAAGACGAGGATTTTGAGGCTCACTTAGGATCCACAGATTAGAGTGGGCTTCATTGTGAGAAAAGGTTTGAAAATACCTTTCCCACTGAACATGATTGCTCACAAAAGAAGCAAAAGCCATCAACTAAACATCACTTGAAAAAGGAACAGGATTCGAATGGCGATCCAAGGGACAAGCCATCTCATGCAAATACAGCTCACACAGCAAGTTCTGGTCCTCAAAATTACTTCTCAAAAATGTCTCCAAGAATTTTGATGAGGTTGCTATCTCGTATGTTCTCCCTTCTTTCACAGCCCTTAATTTAAACCAAATAAATTGTTTGAATAAAAAGACAGGGTAAGAGGAAGAGGGCACTCTAGTGCCCAGGAGTTCTTGAGAAAGAGCATACATCTGTTCTTTTTCCTCCTGCATAGACTTGAACTTTTTCAACTCCCTCAGCTCCTTCTGTAGTTCTTCCTCTCAAAGTTTCTGGGTCATACGTTCTTCTACCCATTTTCCCTTCAGTCCCCTGATGGTCTTTTTATGTTCAGTGAGAGAAACCATCCCTTCTTGGCATCTTTCGACCTGGCTCCTCCATTTTCTTATTTCCATTCTCAATATTGAGATTTATTCTGTAGGCTTCAGGGTTTCTTCTTCTTCAAGATACTCCTCCTTGTCAGAATCCAGATCAATAAAATTTTGAAGGGGTTCAGTACACACCTTATCACCTGATGTGCCACATTGGACATTCTGCACTTCTGAGGTTATTTCTGGGGGTGCTAGTTCTTGTGTAATAGCATCCCTTCCTGAATTTTCTTCTGCAACAACTCCAACCACCTATGGAGATGCTGGTTCTTGTGTAACAACATCCTCTTTCTAGGATTCTCCTATGGAAACTTTGGCAGTTGATTGCAAGGATGTTGGTTCTTGTGGAAAAACTTCCTCCTAAATTTTAATCTTCTTATTTACCTGATTATCAGCTGCGATCTCAGCAGGGGAATGTAAGGCTACTGGTTCTTGTGTGACAGAGCCATGTTCTTATTTTTCCTCATGCTACTGGGATTGGATGTCTTCTTCAATACGAAGCTGATCTTCAAAGATTTCAGTATCACCTGAGGATTGTGATTGAGCTTGTTCATCTTCACCTAAATCCACATCAGGAATGACATCCAATTCGGGGTTGGTTTCCTATTGCATCCCGAGAGTATCTACTGCAATTTTCAAGGATGTTGGTTCTTGTGTAGCAATATCCTGGTTTACTTCTTCATCTCCCTATTTTTGCGATTCCATTTCTAATATCTCTATGTCCTGAGACAATTTTGGAGTCGTGGTACAAATGTCTACATTGAATTCCAGAATGTCTTCAATCCCTGGTTCTTCTTCTCTCATTTGGACGGCCACTTTGACAAGAACATTCAAGGATGCTGGTTCTTGTGTGTCAGCATCCTGTTCGACCTCATCATTTTTTTGCTGGTGTGGTTCCATTTCTATTATTTCTGTGTCATGAGAGGGTTCATGGGTCACAGTGCAATCTTCATCCATAAAATCAAGAATAACATCATCCTCTGGTTCCTCTGTCCCAGGGTTGGTGGAAATCTCTACAGGAATATTCAAAGATGCTGGTTCTTGTGTGGCAACATCCTACACATCTGCAACTTCCTTCTCATGAAGTTTCTCTTGAGGAATTTCACCATCTCTCAAATTGGTAATTTCATAAGGAATATTCAAAGATGTTGGTTCTTGTGTGACAGCATCCTACTCATCTGCAACTTCCTTCTCATGAAGTTTCTCTTGGGGAATCTCACCCTCTCTCAAATCAGGTTGTCGCTATCCTTCCACAACTGTAGGTGCATACTAATATGTTATAAAGGCACGAACTATGACCTTGTAACATAACTCATCAAAGATTTCTCCACACGTAGGACAGACCACTCTTTCTTCCTCCTTGCCAGCCTTGGTAGGATTTGATCCTTCCATTTGATCTACAGCTTCAACCAATGTGTTCAGCTTCCTTTCACTCTATTTTCTACACACTTCTTTCCAATTTTTCAATTCTTTTTGGAGTGCTTGTACTTCCTCTTTTAATAGCCTATTTTCAAACAGAAGTCCTTAAATTTGAGGTTCTTCTTCGACTGGTTCCTGTGGGGCATCAATTGGTTTGGGTCTAAGAATGGGAAACTCAATTTGTGCTTCTAAGGTTGCCCATATTTCCCTTGCTGCTTCTACTGCTGCGACTGACCTAGTTCTTTTCCGTCTTATTGGTGGTGATGCCTTTATTTCATCCTTTGATCTCCTCCTTTTTCTCTGTGGTGCTAGAGTTTCTAGATTCACAGCTGAAGTGGAAAGGATATCCCCAGTTCCAACATTTTCTTATTCTTCAGGATGTTCTTCCTCAATCAGGGTTCCTCCCCATTCAAGGGAAGATTCAATGGTCACCACCTCAGTGTTTTATTCTATTATCATAGCTCTAAAATATTCGGTTTAAACTATCACAGCATCTAATGTTGCTCCAGTTTCAACCTCTGTTGTCAGAGCTACCCCAATATTTAGTGTTTCCACAGGGTTTTCTTATACATCCCCTCCCAATTGTTCTACTTGTTCTCCTGACTGATCCTCTGATCCATTCTCATCTCCCCCCAAACTAAATTGGAGGGGCTACGAACCTCCTATTGCTCTACATTTCCCCCCAACTGTGGATGGACCAACTCTTCTTTATTTTGAACAGGCCCCATGAGTATAGGTACTGCCATTCCTTCTTCTATTGGAACACCAAGTAGAAGAACGGGTTCCTGAACTTGAGCTGTAAATTGTTCCCAGGTTTGGTTGTGTTGAGCAAGGGTTTGTAAGATTATTAATTTAATGAGGCCATGGTGGTTAAGTGAAGAGAGTGGATGTTTACCAGCTCAGACAAACCCCGCCATATGATGTAAATCATTGAGTAAATAAAATGGAATGTTTAGCGGAGCCCTGTGACGGAGATGAGATAATAAAGGAAATTCAGAGTGATAGACCATTTGGTACCTACCTTCACAGGTGATATACTTCTTGAGAAAAATTGCTACTTGATTCCATGGGCATGGAAATGACTGTAATTATATCCCCCTCCATGACATTTGAATGTGCTCCCCTTCCCTCAGAAAATCCTGTACTGCTACAGGATTGGGGGTTCTTCGTCTGAACCAAGCTCTGCCCACCTGGGGAAGACCAGTGACCTCAGCCACTATGTCTTCAGAGACTTCAATACTCAATCCCCAAACCTTTGAGTGGGATTCTGTAAGATTCAAGCTGAACTGTAAAGTTGTTTCACGGTGAAATCCATTCAGGCATTGGAAGAATTCAGTACAACCTGCAGCTTGAAAAATGGCGAAAACTTCAGCATTACGTCTAAGTTCTTGCATTTTTGGAGGTTCATACCGAGCTAGAATACCCATGTTTATCTGCCTTCATAAGTATGTTGCATTCTGACAAATTACAGATTCCGATAATGGAGGTTGAAGCACAGAGTATGCATGAACAGCTGAGAGTGGAGTTGGGTAAATTCAGAAATTTTCAGCGTATCAGACTATTTGAAATTGATCCCAAATTAGGAAAGGTGGCGGTTATTAGGTAACATAATTAGTCATTACGTCGCACGAGTGAAGAGTTAATGATGTAATAATGGGAACAGAAAGGAAGGTATGAGTGATATTGTCAGATCCAATTAATACTTAATCAAGTAGTTAATCAAATCCATACCTTCAAAAATGCACGATGGATGATGTCCTTTGGAGAATAGTAGAACGTGTGAGGTGCAGTCATTAAATGTAGTCATTATCACAGGGATGTTGTAAGGACGTTTTCCGCCGGCGAACCATTGTGTCAAATTGGTCGAAAACATGATGAATGCTGGAGGATAAATCGAGTCGACGACATCAAGGATCAAAGCCATATCTGGAGGAGTTGCTAGCTTGCAAAAATTTCTGCCAATAAAAAAGGAGTCACAGCCGCAGGCCATAAAGAAATCAGACAGCTTAGCACAGGCGCGGCCTTGGAATATAGAAAAATCAGCCAAATGTAGCGGAGTTGCAGCTGCCGGAAAAGGTGTCGCAGCTGCTGGAAAAGGATGAAAATGTGTTAGGTGGACAGAAGTTGACTGTGTTGCAGCTGCCAAAAAAGGTGTTGCAGCTGTGTGAAATGGGATTTATGGGAAAAAGTGAAACGGTGTCGCAACTGCCGAAATGGAAGAAGGGAGGGAGTTTTACAGTGTTGTAGCTGCGCACACAGGAGTTATGGGAAAGGTAAAACAGTGTCGCAGCTACCATAAAAGGGTGTCGTAGCTGCCGAAAAAGGTTTCGCAGCTGCCAAAAAAAGATGTCACAGCTACCGGAAAAAGATGTCACAGCTACCGGAAAAGGTGGCGCAACTATGACAAATTTATTAAGGAAAGAAAAAATTGGTGCAGGAAGTTACAGAAGAACGACATTCCTTGCCAGGCTCGATGATGACCACTGTTCTTAGGCATTTTCCTGCACATTTCATAAAAACAAAAAACAGATCAAGTGCAAAAGAAAAAGATAACAATAACATAAAAAAACAATTTATTTATGTGAAAAGATTCATATGCGATTTACAGTGATTAATTAAGGATTGACAGGGGCAGAGAAAAATTGCTTCCCTTGTGCTAACTGGTAGTCTGGATCAGCTACAATTTGTGAGATAAATGCGTCCTTTGAAATGGGCTTATGGTACAGTCACAGCCTGTGACCATTAGCAAATAATGGTGCACGATTCTCATCAATGGTTACCAGGAGGACCATACCATTATCAAATATTATGTCTACTAGGTATGGGCCCAACCATCTTGTCATAGTTTACCCTTGAAATCTCTTTTGAATCTGGAATCGTATAATAGTGCCTTGTCTCCCTCACAGAAGACCTTATTTTTGATGAATCAATCATGCCAATTGGATCTATGTTGCTGAATTAATACAGTCTGGTCTACAACGGCTAACCAGTTCTCATCCAGTTTGTTCAATTGGTTCAATCTCTTCTTCTAGGATTTAGTTACATCTAGGTTTACCTCTATGGCCATCTTCAAAGTCTTAATTTCATATTCAATTGGGAAGATGGCACTTTTCCCATACACTAAGTCGTGGGGAGAGAAACCTGTAGTGTTGCACCAAGTGGTACGATATGCCCACAATGCTTCTAGAAGTCTTTCAACCTAATATATATGATGGCTCTTGACTGTCTTGGTAAGGATAGCTTCAATAACTTTGTTAGTGATTTCCACCTGTCCATTGGCTTGGGGATGGTAAGGTGAAGTTATCCAGTGTTGAATATGGTACTTCTGTAGCAGAGTTTCAAATTGATGCGACACAAACTGTGGTCCTCCATCGGTAACCACTTCCTTGGGTACCCCAAAGCGAGTAAATATTTCACTATACAGGAAGTCAATCACATCCTGGTCATTGGCCTTCGCCAAAGCCACAAATTCTACCCATTTCGTCATGTAGTCGGTAAAGACCAAGATGTAGGATTTCTACTTGGAATGAGGGCTGATAGGACCAATAAAATCTAAATCCCACCTATCAAAGGGTTCAACCACTAGTTGTGGTTGCAGAGGCATTTGATCTAATCTATTGGGCTGGCCCATCCTTTGGCAACTATCACAAGACTGGACATATATTTTTTCATCCCTAAAAAGGGTCAGCCAATAGTAGCCCATTCTCAACGCTTTGTGTCCTGTCCTTCTATCTACAAAATTCCCCCCACAAGGCTCATCATGGTAGGCCTTCAATATATGGAATATTTCATCTTCTCTCACACACCTTCTGATCTCAAGGTCAGGGCTTGTGTAGAAGAGATGATCGGTTACCCAACAATACCTGGTGCTTTGCTGAATGATTTTCCTCTTTTCTCTTTTGGACAAATGTGTTGGAAGCTTTGCTACATCCAAGTAATTAGTGGCATCTACATACCAAGGGGAGTGAGCTGAAACTACAAATAAGTGTTCATCTGGAAAAGAGTCCTCAACAGGAAAATTATCATCACTATTAGTGAAATGAGATAAGAAATCAGCAACAACATTTTCTCTTCCAGGTTTATCTATAATGGTAATATCAAACTCCTATAATAATAAAATCCATCTAGTCACCTTGGCATTAGTAACAGGTTTATTCATTAGATATTTGGTGGCAGAGTGGTCAGTGTGCACAAATGTAGGATATCCAGTAATATAATGTCGAAATTTGTTAATGGAGTAAACAATGTCTAAGAACTCCTTCTCGGTGACAGTATAATTAAGTTCTGCAGGGGCTAAGTTTTTAATAATATAATAAATTGCATAAGGTACTTGACCATCCTGTTGTCCTAAAACTGCTCCAATGGCAGTATCAGAAGCATCTGAAGAAATGTGGAAGGGAAAGCTCCAATTGGGTCCTCTTAAGATGGGAGTTGTGGACAGCTTCTCCTAAAGCTTAACAAACGCTGTCTATCATGCTTCTTTCCAAACAAATTTCACATCCTTCATTAACAGTGAAAACAAAGGAGAGGCAAGTTTGGAATTTTTTTCTATAAATCTTCGATAATATCCAGCATGTCCTAAGAAACTTCACACTTATTTTTGAGTTGCAGGATTAGGTATATTTTTTATTACCTTTATTTTTGAGGGATCCACCTGAATACCATCAACCGAGATGAAATTCCCCAATAATACTTCTTCACTCATCATCATATGGCACTTTTCAGTGCTTAAAGTGAGATGGGTCTATTCATAGCAAGTTAAAAACTTTCCAAGTTTTTCAATGCTTCTTCAAAATCTTTGCCATAAGGATTAAAATCATCCATTAAAATTTCCATACTATCATTAACTAATTCTGAAAATATTCCAATCACAGCTCTTTGAAATGTTGTTGGTGCATTACACAAGCCAAAGGGAAGCATTCTGTATGCAAACGTTCCCCAGGGATAGGTGAAGGTAGTTTTATCTTGGTTTTCAAGAGCAATTTGAATTTGATTGTACTTGCTAAACCCATCCAGGAAGGAGAAAAACTTCTTCCCCGATAAGGTGTCGAGTACTTGATCGATAAAAGGCAAGGGAAAATGATCTTTTTTTGTTTCCTTGTTCAGCTCTCTATAGTCCATGTGGACTCTCCATTTACCATTTTTCTTGGGTACTATTATGAGTGGAGACACCCAATCGCTATCTGAAATGGGATATATAAATCCCACTTCCAAGAGTTTCTAAATCTCTTCCTTCACTATGTCCCTAATATTGGGGTTCATTCATCATTGAGGCTAGCACACAAGCCAGGAGTCACTTTTAATATAAATATGATGGGTGCACAGGTTAGAGGGAATACCCCTCATGTCTGTGTACTCGCAGGAAAAATGCCCCCTTGTGTCCTTTTAAGAGACTGATCAGGATCTTCTGTTCATCTACGGAGAGGTTGGGATTAATATTCAAGGTTTTTCTAGACTCTACCTTGATAGGAATACTTTTCGTATTTTTCAATACTGGAACCATATGCGTGTCACTAACTAATGCTTCTTCCATGAGATTTTTTTGTTCTTCCTCACCTAGAGTAATATTGAGGATTTGATAAATTTATTTATTGACTGAAGTGGGTTCACCGATGAAATTATTAATGGCATTGTCTTTAGTTTCATCCTTAAAGGTTAAAGCCTTTCCTATCGTTAATAATGGTTGAACGCCCTCTTCTTCCTCTAGCTCCATCCATAAAGGAGTTTCAGCTTCTAGGATTGGTCGAGCTGGAGGATAGAGAGTGAGGTTCTTTGTCTCGGTGCCATCTGATATGGTCATAGACCTAGATCAGCAGCTGATGCAAGCATCAGTTGTGGCTAACCACACCCTTCCTAGGATCAGTGGGTGTCCTCCTAGTTGCGACTTAGGTTGTAAAACCAAGAAGTCAGTAGGGTAATCCCAAGAATCAACTAAGATGACGAGATCATCCAAAATTCCTTCAGGTTTAATGGTGGATCTATCTGCCAGTTATAAAATGGTGGGGGTTGGCCTAAGATTAGTGAGCCCAATTTTTCTTACAGTTTCAACCGTCATGACATTAATCGTTACTCCTAAATCTACCAGTACATTGGGTATCTGTGTATGCCCAATCTGCACAGTAACAGTGGGATTCCCAGGATCGTCATATTTGGCCAGAAGGGTTTTTCCCATTATTAATCCAGATAATTTTCCTATGACATGAATAGTGGGAGGATCCCTAGGTTTCCTTCCTGATTTCCTTTTGCATAGATCTTGAACAGTTCTAGCATAGATGGCACATCTTGAAGAGCTTGAAGGAGGGGAAATTTAACATAAAGATTCTTTAACTCTCCTAATAGGTTAAACTGAGGTTGTCCCACTACCTTTGGTAGCATTAATATTTTAGGGTGCGGTGGTTTCCTAATCAGCTAAGTAGGTTGTGCATCGCTGGGTGTATTATTCTGTGTTTCAGCCAACACATCAGTAGGATGTTCAACATCTTCAATGATGGGGATCATATTGGATA
Source organism: Pseudotsuga menziesii (assembly GCA_001517045.1). Lineage (NCBI taxonomy): Eukaryota > Viridiplantae > Streptophyta > Pinopsida > Pinales > Pinaceae > Pseudotsuga > Pseudotsuga menziesii. Next base: position 11,039 of record LPNX011107078.1, on the reverse strand, counting down.
AATGATGTGGGTTCACCCCTTCTTCCTGCACAGGAGATGGAACATCCTCAATAATCAAAGGCTCCACTACCTTTTTTGATCGTAAGAAAATATCATTGCAGGGAACAAGAGTAAGGGAGTAAGCAGGCATGTTGACAGTCTCAAATTGATGGACTATTTTATTATGTGGGTTAGGATTAGGTTGAGCAGGCAGCTGAGGTCATATAGGCATATTGGGAGCAGCATTGTTCTGTAATTGTAGTTGCGACTACTAATAAGGCTGAGGATATTGAGGAGGGTATTGTTGTTAAGAAAATAGTTGATGTGGAGGTTGTTGAGGAAATTGGTTCCCTGGTTGGAAATTCCTCCATCCAGGAGACCAATAAGTTGGTTGGTGTGGTGGCTATGGTAGCTTAACCAAGGGGTTCCAAGAGTTAATATTTTGCATTGAAGGTTGAGAGGGGTACCATTGAGGATTAGAATAAGATGAAGGGAATTGTGTATTAATATTATGCATATTATTCCAATTATTCATGTTATTCGAAAATGGAAATGATTCTAGAGTCATACCTTTATTTCGAGGCTGCCAAGGCTTCTTTTGTGCAATAAAGTAGGCTGGTTCCACCTCTGGAGTTGATGCCTACAGAACAGCCTTCACTTGGGGAAGTGACAAGAATTCTTGTGCGTCATGGTTCAGATCGCACAGCTAACACACTTCTACCTTGTCAAGCAGGCACTCCTTCAGAGGGTGGTTCTTTCTACATCGAGGACAGAACACACCTAGTGTGAGATCCTCTACTACCTGTTTCTGTTTTTCCCTCAGGATGTCTATTTCCGAGGAGATAGAGGTCATCATTTTTGTTTTGAAATTTTCAAGGAGGTTTCCTATCTCTGCGTGGGTGGCTCCTCCATTAGATGACTTCTGAGTTCTGTCAAATACATCATGTTCTAGCTTGTCCCGCTTGTCCTGCCTATTATTCCTGGAAGATCCCCTGGAGTACCTTTTACACAATTCCACAATTTTCTCGAAAGACTCCTTGGAGATATCTCCCTTTCCTAACAGGTTTAACATATCTAGGAAATCATCCCTAATCCCATGAAGCAGGATTCTTTTGAGCACATATAACCCCATATTCGTCTGTCCAGCTCTCTGCACATTATATAAGATCCTCTCGACAAAGTCTTCCAGACTTTCATCATCCTTTTGTACCATTTTAAACAGTTCTTCTCTCTTATCCTTGGTATTGCAATACTCCTGATATTTCTCTAGGAACACCTATTTCATTCTGTCCCAATTAATGACATTTCTGCCTCCTAGGCTCATAAACCAACTAAATGCATTGTCCTTTAGAGTGGCAGGGAAGAGTTTCAGCTTCTGTGCGTTGGTGGTGTAATCATAGCTGCGATAGAGGATATCAAATTCGAATAGAAATTCTTCTAGATCCTCTGCCACTTTTCCATAAAAGCAGGGCAACACCGACAGTGATATATTTTTCATAGGGGCTATCCCTTCTGGTTGTTGAATTGGGAAATGAAGTGTAGCCACCATCCCTTCAGGAAGGTAATTTCCTTCATGATGATGATTTTCTCCCATTGCCTCTTCCTCTTCGGATTCGTGCCTGTTACTCATACTTTCTTCTGTTTTCTCCTCTTCATTATTCCACTGATCAATGAATTTCTAATGGAACTATGTCCACTCTTCTTCAGTTACAAACTTCCTGTTAATGTGATAGATTAGATCTCGATCAGCAGATCCTGCAGTACTAGCTTTGTCCTCCTCTGCAGGGGTATTTTAGGGTGTTGTAGCTACTCGTGTGTTCTCCACTGTAGAACCTGACGCTGGAACCCCAGTATTGGCAGGGCTCTTTCTGATAAGTGTTTCCTGATAGAGAGACCTGGTAGAAGAATTGGTTCTATCCACCAAATCATCAATGAATGTTCCTCTCCCCAATTCTGGACCTCACCCACGAGCTCGACCACCTGTAATGTTAGTGTTTTGTGGGGTTTTCGGATTTGTAAGATGATCACGATTCACCCTTCTCGTATTCATGTAACCCAAATAATTCCAACGAAAAACTAAAGGAGACTGAATAGAAATAATTACAGGATGCAACTATGATAGTGTTTAATGCTTATCCTTCCTCGGCAATGGCACCAAAATGTTGGGCACCCAATATGCAAGTTAATTACAGCTAACATACAGAGTGTGCAATATTTATTGTCAACCCAGGGAAGTCTTTTATTTCAAGGATAACATGCACTATATGTGCTTAAACATTGAGTTGTTGTAAGTAAACAATCATATTCTCTGCTCAGCTACGTTCATCCCAAGGATCCACTTAATCTAGTTTACCTTCTAAATAATACAGCCACAACTACCTTCTACTATTCTTGATCTAGAATTGAAAGATTCATGAAATCACATCTAGATTACTTTTGCAGAAAATGAAATCATGTTTACCACACCATCTAATGATTTACCCAACTATCTTGATTTGATTATTCTAGAAATCCAAAATACATGAATTGAGTTCAGCTATTCTAGAAATTCAGAGTATAGGAATGAAATTCTGCAGCCATAAAAGCAAAGAAGCAAACTATAAGGATCTATGGAAATAACAATTACAAGATCTAGGTATGAGCAGGGCTGTTACAGCTACCACGCAGTTGCGTAAGGAAAAATTACCTATACAGTCGACTGTCACACCATACCACTACAGCTTTCCAAGAGATGCAATTAGTAACACACTGGAAATCCACAATTGTTGTAGCTTATTATGAGAAAATGGAATTAACACAACATCACACAATAGAGTAATTAAAATTCCTAATTTAACTCAGCAATCCTTATGGGAAGGTGGGCCCAACATTCACACAGAGATTCTGGAAGTAACACACGTTAAAACACTGAGATCTGAAGCAACTCCTTGTATTAAAAAGGCAAATCAAACACACAACCTTAGTTGTAGTTAATATCATAATTTGGTTAAGGGTTCAACCCCTGGCTCATAACAGTTCCCCATATTTATACAATGTTGATCATAACATCCTATCCCTATTATTGGGAAGCCATGAAGATCTATGATATTCATGCGGCCTTAATTACAACAACTGTTATAGCCATGGCAGGATGAGAGTAGGAAATATAGGGAGACTGTTAATTGACCCAAAAATAATGATATCCGTAGATCACAACTATACACGAGCAACGGTGCACTGTTTCCTTCCAAATATGTCGCATTCTGTTGCAGCTACCCTTACACAGCTTTGCCTGGAATAATATACTGAGACTGCATTATTTGGGAAATGGTAGGATGGATGGCGATTAGCTTAAGAAATGAATGTCCATATTTCCCTTAGCATGTTCATCCCATTATACCTGCATTCTCTATATCTCGAAATACCTTTATAAACCATCATATATTAGCACCTTTTCAAGATATAGAGCCTTAATTACCACAATCCTAAGTATTAATAAAATAAGACAATAATTAATCATACCTTTGTGACTTGAGGAGCAGAGTGAGGGAAAAACATATGTTTGGCATGCACAATAGGGTAGGATAAGGCAAAAAGAGGTGAATAAGGATGGTAAAAAAGGGACCATTTCTGGGCCCAACACATTCCTCATAATATTTTTGTAATTTAGAAGTATCTTATTTAGATTCATTGAATCATCTTCAATTATATGCATTGCTTCCATTTTCAAGTGCCTAAACCTTTTTTTAAGAACGGTTCTTCTAAAACTTTCCATGTGGCATTATGTCTAGTATATTTATCAAGATTGTTCCACCAATTAAAAAATTCACCATAAAAATAAATACTTGCTCCAAAAGGATGTTTTTCATTTTACTTTTCCATCCTCAACCATTCCATGTGATCAATTTCATATTTATCTTTATCTCCTCTAAACATACATATTACCATTGGTTCTTAATTCAGGTCTAATAAAAACCCTCGACTTCCAACCTCACAATTCTAAAATTGATGATCCCAAATAGTGATTTGTTTCTAGTATATTCTCTTGTGTTTACTCTTTTCAACAACTTTTCAATCACTTAAATAAAACATTCTAGTCAAAATTTATACTAATTTTAAATTAGCACACCTTTTAAAACCTTGATTTGGAGAATGTATTGTTGGCCAACCTTGCACACAATGCAACTCTAAAATTTTAAACTATAGTAGCTTGATATGCCTTCTCTGTAATGCCACAAGTTTAATCAAATTTTGATAATCCAATTAAAGATATGGTAACTTACTCAAAACTTTATAATCTTAGGCCTTCAGCGAGAGTGAGATTGTACACCCTACCACATATCCATTTTTTGGATCTACTTCAATTTGGATCCATAACTCTATTGTATTTCTTATTTCCAATGAAACTAATGGAACTCAATTTGGATTTTGCTAGAATCATACATGAATGTTTTAATAAGAACACAAGTTTAAGACTAGTTTATCACAACATTGCCAATTTGACTATTTTCATGGACTTGTATCCTCAAGGATAATATAGGATGATATGGTATTATTCTATAAGTACTGGCCCAAATTAACCAAAACAAATATATATTAACAAATTCTGGCTCATTATGTATAATAACATCAATCATGTCTTTTCCCAACACACAATGTTATTAAACTGGTATTATTCCTAAATTGTATTAACATTCAAAGGCTGATGTATCCATCCCTTTACAAAATAAATTGTGTTTATTAGCCAAGGGTTATTACGAAGTGGCTAAGGGATTGGTAGTTTACAATTTAGGCACTTGTATTTACACCTTTGGTTTACAATTTATTATAATGTTTATATATATATATATATATATATATATATATATATATATATATTGTTAGAACCTCGTGGGTTGGTTTAACTTGTGCATTTGTTCATGATGTATTTACCTTAATCATTGGGTCTGTTAGTGCCATAAATTGTTCTCATACTACTAGAAGAACAAGCCAACACAATCTTAAAAGTAAAATTAAGTAAAATAGGTTTTAGGGTTTTTGTTTATGGTTTGGTTTTAAAAACTTCATCAGCAAGGAGGAAATAAACATCCACAAGCTAATACAGAACTGAATCATGCAAGTTGGATAAACTGGGGATCAAACAAATCCCAATAATCCATAAGCATTACACATGAAATACTAATTCCACCCACAAGCTACAAGTATTTACATGAATAAACCTTTAAACAGGAAATGAAATTGTAGACTGAGCAATCAACCAAATCTGAAATGAAAAAGCATGACAGGTAAAAGGTCTTATCAATTTATATATAATCAATAACATTCATCCACTTACATAAGAGTCATAAATGCTAGCTTGAGAAATCAAAGCTCCAAAAGCCTCTCCTTGAGTGAAAAATCCCACCCCAAAACTGTATGTTTGTCTTCCTTTTATCATTACAAAAGTAAAGTAGTTCCATAACTACCTTCTAGGTTGAAATTTGAAATAGTTACATCAATTAGTTACATGATAACTCAAAATCTTTAAAGGCAATAAACCCAAAAATAACAAATCGGATTTGGGAAAATTTGGCGATTGTGAAAATTTGGGTCTCAAAGACACCTTCATATCTCTCAATCCAGGACACCTGTGAAACACCTGAGAGAGGTTTTTTTAAATGAGTATGTTATGAAAAATAACCTCTCTTTTTTTTTCAAAATTCCCCTTCAATTGATCGCAATAAATGCTGTAAATTTGTGACTAAAACAGGAAATTATTAAATAATTCAAACCCTGAAAATAGGCCACAAAGATGAATTTGAATCTCTCAAACTATAATAGCTGTTGCAAAACTGAGAGAGGTTTTTGTGAATGAGTATTTTCTGGACAAAAACCTATTTTTTTTCCCTAATTCATTTCCATATCCTTTTAATATGCTCCCAATGATAATGACAAAAACAAGAAAAACACAGCTGCTACAGGAATCTCCTCCTTAAAATATTTGACAAAGGACTCAAAAATGAGAGTTAGATTATAAATCAAAACTTGGAATAAAATTTTATTATAATTTTTTGAAAGCTTAAATATGTACATATTAACTAATAATCCCAAAAGACAAACCTTAAAATTAAAATAATGAAATAATTCAACCATTAAGAGCATTAAATCCAACCAATGGTTGAAAATTAGGACAAAAAGAACATATAAACTAAGAACAAGATCTAGTTATAACATCTGGCTCTTGCTGCGGGATGAAGTCCTCCTTGTGAGGCTTCAAGAACCTGTAGACCTTGTGCCTTATTCATTGGGTGATGGAGTCATTTACCAAATCTCTGCAACTTTCTCAAACTCTGAACACATACCTTTGAAATGACAAAATACTGCTACAAACCAGCATACTGAAAAGAATCTACATGCTCGTATAGAGAGCTTATTCTACTATTTACTCCTACTTCTAATCGGAGGAAACAACGCAATCAAGTGTAGTCATACTTCTAGTGAAGCCAAGAAACCATTTGACTGAGAATCATAATTCCATGCATGCTACTATTTGAGAAAACCCACAAAAGATGTGATAAATGCAATAAAGAGTCTGTAGGTAGCTGATACTTATGACTGGAAATAGGAAGTATGCCAAAATCTGGAGCATTAGAAACCTTTGAAGAATACAACTCCATCCAAGAAGCCACAGGATCATGAAATTTTTGATTTAAAACTTTAATGTCTTCATTATATTCATCATAAAGTGAAGCATTCTCTTCCTCTCCATTGTTGTTCTTTTTAAACTTTGGATCAAGAATGGAAACCAAGGGCTTTTCAAACTACTTCTCGACCTTTAAATAAAACCCTTGATCAAAACTTGAACAAATAAAATTTTGAAAGTGACCATAAGTCAAGAATGGCGACTTATTTCTTATATCAATAGTAAGAGGTTGAAGAGCAACAACTTCTTCTTCATAACATGATAATCTCATAGCAGGAACTAAGAAATTTCTACTATAATCCACTAAAAGTATATTATCATCGAAAAAGTCAGCAAACTGATATGAAGAATCAACACAAGCGTCATTTATATCCTTTTTCATATGAAAATCTGAAAATGATGAAGAAAATTGTCTTAAATCTGAATGATACCTACGTTCTTATTCCTATTCATAAGTTGTATATCTTCAACATGAACCTGATCTTGAAGCATTTTGCAAGCTTGGATGTTCTCCTCCACTCCTTTTTCATCCTCAAACAATTGCCTTAAAGATGATTATTTCATTTCTAACAGGAAAAAGACAAGATCTGAATGCTGAGCCATAACATATACCATAACAAGTTTTTCCGAAGGTCAGATCTCCGAAGGCATACTGATATAAAAACTTTGAAACCTCCAATTAAATTTAGTAATTGGCTCATCATTCTCTCTTTTCAAACTATAAAATTTGGAAATAAATTGATCATAAGATTTATTCTTACCCCAATACTTCAAAAAGACATCATGTAACTCTTCCCATGATCAAATTGAAACAACTTTTAAATTTTGAAACCAAAACCCAGCATCTCCAGCAAAGGATTTTGAAAATAACCTCATGAAAACATCCTCATGCATGATTTCAAAATTATCAATGAAATTATGAAAAGATTCTAAATGCTTCTCTGTTGTAATATGGTATTTTCCAGTAAAATGGGGAAGATATTCAAAAAGTAGGAAGGGTAAGGATGTAAGAGAGATGGAATCCTAAGAGGTTTAAACATCTTCTATCTGAGTCTAGACTGAAAATCTGTGAGTTGAAAATGAGGTTCAACAAGATGTTCCCAAGTTTCAGCAGTGATGGTAGAAGGTAATAGTTAGATTTATTCTCTACAAGATGACCAGAATAATCAGCTTCAAGAGATATGGGTATATGTATATCATGATGCACATGTATTTCAAATGAAGGAATAGGATCAACATCAATAAAACAAGAAGAATTCAGATTTTCTTCTTCCAAAGAGGGATATTTACTTGAAGGTTTATGATCATCGGAATAGACAAAACAAAAAATAATTCTTTTGGCATGCAATGGGAAAGACAGGAAAGAACTGATGAATAAGAACAAAACCTCATGGAGGAAAGTAACAATCTGATACCCAGTATTTCCATTTGGCTTCTTCATTTTTCTGTCAACAAAATTCTCTTTGTAGTGGAATCTTTAATCGTGGAGTCGCCGGTGAAAAATTGTAGTCTAAAATATTTTCTAACTTTGTTCACCTCTCAAAATCAGATGAATAATGATATCCCAGGGAAGATATACTTTAGCTTCATCCCCAGCAATGGCGCCAAATATGTTAGTGCCAGAAATTGTTCTCAGACTACTAGAAGAACAAGCCAACACAATTTCAAAAGTAAAATTAAGTAAAATAGGTTTTAGGGTTTTTGTTTATGGTTTTGGTATTAAAAACTTCATCAACAAGGAGGAAATAAACATCCACAAGCTAATATATAACTAAATCATGCAAGTTGGATAAAATGGGGATCAAACACATCCCAATAAGCCATAAACATTACACATGAAATACTAATTCCACCCACAGGCTACAAGCATTTACATGAATAAACCTTTAAACAAGAAATGAAATTGTACACTAAGCAATCAACCAGATCAGAAATGAAAAAGCATGATAGGTAAAAGGGCTTATTATTTTATATATAATCAATAACAGTCATCCACTTACATAAGAGTTATAAATGCTAGCTTGAGAAATCAAAGCTCCAAAAGCCTCTTCTTGAGTGAAAAATCCCACCCCAAAACTGTATGTTTGTCTTCCTTTTATCATTACAAAAGTAAAGTAGTTCCATAACTACCTTATAGGTAGAAATTTGAAATAGTTACATCAATTAGTTACATGATAACTCAAAATCTTTAAAGACAATTCACCCAAAAATAACAAATCGTATTTGGGAAAATTTGGCGAATGTCTGAAAATTTGGGTCTCAAATACTCCTTCATATCTCTCGATCCGAGACACCTGTACAAAAATTGAGAGAAATTGTTTTAAATGAGTATGTTATGAACAAAAACCTCTCTTGGTTTCTCAAAATTCCCCTTCAATTGATCGCAACACGTGCTACAAATTTGTGACTAAAACAAGAAATTATTAAATAATTCAAACCCTGAAAATAGGGCATAAAGATGAATTCGAATCTCCCAAAGGATAACAACTGTTACAAAATTGAGAGAGGTTTTTGTGAATGAGTCTGTTTTGGACAAAAACCTCTTTTTTTTTCCCCAAATTCATTTCCATATCCTCGTAATAGTCTCCCAATTACAATGACAAAAACAGGAAAAACAGAGCTGCTACAGGAATCTCATGAAATTTTTTGACAAAGGACTAAAAAATGAGAGTTAGATTATAAATCAAAACTTGGAATAAACTTTTATTATAATTTTTTGAAATCTTAAAGATGTACATATTAACTAATAATCCCAAAAGACAAACCTTAAAACTAAAATAATGAAATAATTCAACCATTAAAAGCATTAAATCCAACCAAAATTATTGATTGTCAAAAATTCTTAAAATCAACATAAAATGTAAAATCATTTTAAACCAATGGTTGAAAATTAGGACAAAAAGAACAGATAAAATAAGAACAAGATCTAGTTATAACATGGTCTTAGCCCATCCATGGCCATAATATTTCTTAGAGTGTTAACTTCCATTTTACCATTCTACTATATGCAAGCGAGGCCCCATACAACATGGATGTGGGGACTTTGGTTGTCCCTAGTGCTACCCCTAATTACACTTTGGGAAAGGTTTGGAATATGATAATCATATGGTTTTCAAACTACACAGTTGGGAAATGGTAGGTTGGAATTTATTACTTGGTAGGTGGATATGCATACTCCTTCCTCCACCTAAGCATAAGAAAGACATACTCTTTAATTCATCATCTTGGTTTTTCCTTAGTTCACAAAAAAACCCTTTGAAGGCTTCATTTTCCATTTGCATCATGAGGAGAAGGGTTTGGGGGTTCTAGATTCATTCCATACCTCCCCTCTACTCATCCCATGCAATTTCAGAATGTATATGTTCATTAAGGGTTCTTTCCCACTTCATGATACCACGTTTAGTAATGGTTTTATTGCTTGCTATAAAACAAAGTGTTAACAAGGGTTCAGGTGTTCAAATCATGGTCAAATCTGCTCAGGGGTTGGTAGACTCTTGGCTTGGCTTACATTCACAATTTATTTATATATTTGATTATTATCTACACATTATATTCACTACTATATTTCGATCCAAAATCCGACGGTTTTTTCCGACGGCGCGTGGATTTTTTATTTTAACAGTGCCAAAAATCAGGAAGATAATTTTTTTTTTTGAAATGGTGGTGATAAGCGTCGCTTAAGCGACGGCTATCCTCCTAAGCGTTGCTTAAGCGACGGCGCTTCAATTACTCATTCATTTAATAATGTCTTATCAATCATTTAATAATTTGTCGTAATTGGTTAATTATTTAAAATGGAAAGCGACGCTTAAGACATTATCCCACACACATTAAAATGGAAAGGCTAGGTTCATTTTTCATTTAAATAGATGTACGGCTAGGTTCATTATCTCACACACTAAGTCTCGCACTTATCTCTTGGTTAAGAAGTGCGAAATTCCTAAGGGTTTTTTTTTGGTGTTGCTCTTTTGTGGGGATCTTCCCACTTGGTCTTGGTTTTTGGCGTTGCTCTTTTGTGGGGATCTTCCCACTTGGTCTTGGCCGATTTTGGCATCGCTCGTTTGTGGGGATCTTCCCACTTGGTCTTGGCCGATTTTGGCATCGCTCGTTTGTGGGGATCTTCCCACTTGGTCTTGGCCGATTTTGGCATCGCTCGTTTGTGGGGATCTTCCCACTTGGTCTTGGCCGATTTTGGCCTTGCTCTTTTGTGGGGATCTTCCCACTTGGTCTTGGCCGATTTTGGCCTTGCTCTTTTGTGGGGATCTTCCCACTTGGTCTTGGATTTTGGTCTTGCTCTGTGGATTTGGTTCTAACCCTTGTGGAAAAGACGACTCATCATATACTTGGGTTTGCTCGTACTTTGTTCTTAGGGTTTGAGTAATAAAATGTCATGTAACAA
>LPNX011107066.1:63196-73341 GCA_001517045.1 Pseudotsuga menziesii | reverse complement strand
CCATGTTAATGTCAACAATGGAAGCGCGCACAAAGAACCATAGGTTCTTATCAGAGGGTTGCATGCTTTGCAAGTCGGAAATTGTTTTAGATGGGTGTGTTTGAGACATAGAGCCTATGTATTTGCGACTCAAGGATGGCGACGCAGCGCGAAATCCATGATCATTGTACCATTTTTGAAGGTGATGGGTTTCCTCAATATCTGGATTGATAAGGATGGTACTAATGGGAACACTTCCAATTGTTTTACCATTGTAATCTGTAAGATGCCCACCCTTTATTGCAAGGACAGGTGGTGGGTCGGAGGAGTATAGTGAAGCGACATGTGAACCCTCAATGTGGCAATGATGACCCCAAAGTGTGACATCAATGCTAAAATAGGATGTGTCTCTGAGGAAAACGGTTCTCCTACTTGTTTCAAAACCGTCTTTTTTCCGAATTGTAGATGCAGGCAAGACAGAGCTAACAAGGCCAATCAAGTCAACCATGGAATTTGAAGGTAAACTTTGGAGGTCATTGATTTTTTTAAAGTGGAAGGAATGTAAAGGAATGGAGGGGAATGCATCGAGGCAAGGGTGGATGGTCGACGTAGATGAAAGGACAATCTCAAGATGGTTGTTCAAATGGTTATATGAAGGGTTGCTTGTTTTGATTGTTCCATTTGAGATAGTGTAGACTGTCCCAATTTCAACAAGGGAATAGAAGGTGTCAACAAAGTTGTTAAAGGCAGAGACATGGATCTCTTCTCCAGAACAATCAATAAGGTCAAAGCCAAATAGTTTCCCTAGGCCACGTTGGTTGGTGTATTCATGGATGGGTGTCTTGGCAAGCACACGACCTTGGATGCACAATTTTTTATAGTTGGGATTGAGTGCTTTGAATGGAATTACAGTTGTTGGCATGGGTATTGGTGTATCTGGTGCTTGGGATGAGTGAACATCGCTTTATTCTATGGGGCTGCTGGATTGGCTAGTTGATGAACCAATTGGAATGCCAAAGCTAGTTGGTAGTAAAAGAGGAATAGGGCTCCCAATAAGGGCAAGCTTGCAGTGGACCAGTTCAAGATCAAGTATTGTAATAGTCCTATAGGAGAAAAAGGCAAGAATTAGTAAAGGTATTATAAAATTGATGATGTTGGTGGTAGGTAAAAATGTAGAAGCTAAGTTACCTAAGAGAGGGCTTAAAATAATGGGCAGAAAAGTACGTGTTATTATGGACGACGGTATAGGTGCACTTGGCGAGCTTGATGACAGAGCCTTGATGGAGCTCTCCATTTGATATGAGGGAGTTGAAGGTAGTTGGGAGCAAAGTCTGGTGCATGTTGTTACCATCTGAGATAGTAATTTGGAAATGTGCAGTAGTTGCATTTGCTGGTCTGAATGGGTGGAGTGAAAAACCTGCAAAAGTGGTTGAAGATGTACAGCACCAGACATCAAAGAAGATATTGCATTTTCTGTTAAGGGTGCCTCCATTTTGTGGGGAAAACACTGAGAGCAAGAGGAAACTAACGTGTAAGTATATGAAAATTTTGTTTTGTGTATATATACTATTGCACGAGTGACATACAATCATGTGATACGTATAATGAAACTGTAGCAGGAAGAAAAGTATAATGTACAACAGTGCCATAGAATGTACAACAGTGCTAGTGGAATAATACTAAAAGAAGATACATTTGGGGATCTCTCTGATAGCTGTAAAGTCAAATAATTCCAGCCATCCAACCAAAATGGGGATAGAAAATCATAAAGGTTTCCAAGGGCAGACTTGTATCATCATTCCTGTAGCAACAGGTTAGAAAATCTAGATGAAATAATTCATGAGAGACCAAGAAACATATGAATAAGGAGCATAACAAGAAGGCTGATAGGCACATCCATGTCAATCAAATTGAATGCTTATGCCTCATAAATAGAGTGAAAGGGAAAATCCCGACACAAGCCAAAACAACTAAAATATCCCATGATCAATGATCATACCATCTAAAGATCCGGAAAATTCCCCATACCCCGGGGCCAACGAAAGAGCCTGTTTGGAGAGACTGTTAGCCTGCTAGTTATGCTCGCGGTATATATGATTGATGGTCACTAAAGGGACATGATGCAGCAGAGAAAGAATGTCATCACACCAATGACTCAGAAGTGGGGTGTTCAATGAAGCAGTTCTCTTCACCCAAGAGATGATAAACTGTGAATCCCCAAATACAGATAATAGAGGGATCCCCAAATGAATGGCAACCGAAAGCAATGACCAAATAGGCAAAAGCTCTAATTTGGTGCCGGTGCATCTATTATCCTAGGTTAAGAGCTTGTTGGCTATTTATAACCATAACATAATAAAAAAAAATTAATTCCATAAAATAAGAATAAATTTTTTTAATTCCATGCATAAGCAAAGTTATTTTATTTGTGAAATGTACCAAAATAATCCTCAATAACTACTTCAGATTTGCATCATAACTTCATACCAAATTTACCCTTCAACAAACTTTCAAATATGTGTATTGAAGAGAAGGCTCTTCTTTGCAAAGAAGTGCCACATTTTTTTTCGTTACATTCCTCTCTAAGATCACCTTCAGAATGTAGAAGAATTCCACAACTACAGATACATTTGCGGATCTCTCTGGTAGCTGTAAAGTCAGAGAATCCTAGTCATCCAACCAAAATGGGGACAGAAAAGTATAAATTCTGTGAAGGGCGGACTTTTCTCATCATTCCTGTAGCAACAAGTCAGAAAATCTATCTTAAATAATTCGTGAGAGACCAAAAAACATATGAATCGGGAGCATAACAAGAAGGCTGATATGCACATCCATGTCAACAAAATAACCATTCATTCAAACTGAATGCTTGTGCCTCATAAAGAGAGTGAAAGCGAAAAGCTCGGCACAAGCCAAAATAACTGAAATATCCCATGATCAATGATCATACCATCTAAAGATCCAAAAAATCCTCCATGCCCCGGGGCCAACGAAAGAGCCTGTTTGGAGAGACTGTCAGCCTGCTAGTTATGCTCACGGTAGATATGATTGATGGTCACTAAAGGGACATGATGCAGCAGAGAAAGAATGTCATCACACCAATGACTCAGAAGTGGGGTGTTCAATGAAGTAGTTCTCTTCACCCAAGAGATGATAACCTGTGAATCCCCAAATACAGATAACAGAGGGATCCCCAAATGAATGGCAACCGAAAGTAGTGACCAAATAGGCAAAAGCTCTAATTTGGTGTTGGTGCATCTATTATCCTAGGTTAAGAGCTTGTTGGCTATTTATAACCATAACATAATACAAAAAAATTAATTCCATAAAATAAGCATAATTTTTTTTAATTCCATGCATAAGCAAAGTTATTTTATAAGAGCTTGTTGGCTATTTATAACCATAACATAATAAAATTATTTTAATTCCATAAAATAAGCATAAAATTTTTAATTCCATGCATAAGCAAAGTTATTTTATTTGTGAAATGTACCAAAACAATCCTCAATAACTACTTCAGATTTGCATCATAACTTCATACCAAATTTACCCTTCAACAAACTTTCAAATATGTGTATTGAAGAGAAGGCTCTTCTTTGCAAAGAAGTGCCACATTTTTTTCGTTACATTCCTCTCTAAGATCACCTTCAAAATGCAGAAGAATTCCGCAAATGCAAATACATTTGCAGATCTCTCTGGTAGCTGTAAAGCTGGATAATTCCAGCCATCCAACCAAAAATAGGGATAGAAAAGCATAAAGTCTGCCAAGGGAAGACTTGTATCATCATTCCTATAGCAACAGGTCAGAAAATCTATCTGAAATAATTCGTGAGAGGCCAAGAAAAATATGAATCAGGAGCATAACAAGAAGGCTGATAGGCACATCCATGTCAGCAAAATAACCATTCATTCAAACTAAATGCTTGTGCCTCAAAAAGAGAGTGAAAGGGAAAATCTCGGCACAATCCAAAATAACTGAAATATCCCATGATCAATGATCATACCATCTAAGGATCCAGAAAATTTTCCATGCCCAGGGGGGCAATTAAAGAGCCTGTTTGGAGAGACTGTCATCCTGCTAGTTATGCTCGCGATAGATATGATTGATGGTCACTAAAGGCACATGATGCAACAGAGAAAGAATGTCATCACACTAATGACTCAGAAGTGTGGTGTTCAATGAAGCCGTTCTATTCACCCATGAGATGATAACCTGTGAATCCCCAAATACAGATAAGAGAGGGATCCCCAAATGAATGGCAACCAAAAGCAGTGCCCAAAGAGCCAGAAGCTCTAATATAGTGTTGGTGTGTATATTATCCTAGGTTAAGAGCTTGTTGGCTATTTATAACCATAATATAATAAAAATTATTTAATTCCATAAAATAACAATAAATTTTTTTAATTCCATGCATAAGCAAAGTTATTTTCTTGGTGAAATGTGCCAAAACAATCCTCAATAACTACTTCAGATTTGCATAATAACTCCATAGCAAATTTACCCTTTAACAAACTTTCAAATATGTCTATTGAAGAGAAGGCTCTTCTTTGCAAAGAAGTGCCACATTTTTTTCGTTACATTCCTCTCTAAGATCACCTTCGAAATGCAGAAGAATTCCGCAAATGCAGATACATTTGCGGATCTCTCTGATAGCTGTAAAGCCAGAGAATTCCAGCCATCCAACCAAAATTGGGATAGAAAAGAATAAAGTCTGCCTATGTTAGAATTTTATCATCATTCCTGTAGAAACATGTCAAAAAATCTATCTGAAATAATTCGTGAGAGACCAAGAAACATATGAATCAGGAGCATAACAAGAAGGCTAATAGGCACATCCATGTCAGCAAAAGAACCATTCATTCAAACTGAATGCTTGTGCCTCATAAAGAGAGTGAAAGGGAAAATCCTGGCACAAGCCAAAAGAACTAAAATATCCCATGACCAATGATCATACCATCTGAAGGTCCAGAAAATACCCCATGCCTTGGGGCTAGCAAAAGAGCCTTTTTGGAGAGTCTGTCAGCCTGCTAGTTATGCTCACAGTAGATATGATTGATGTCAGTAAAGGCACATGATGCAGCAGAGAAAGAATGTCATCACACCAATGACTCAGAAGTGAGGTGTTCAATGAAGCATTTTTTTTCACCCATGAGATGATAACCTGTGAATCCCCAAATACAGATAAGAGAGGGATCCCAAAATCAATGGCATCCAAAAGCAGTGCCCAAAGAGCCAGAAGCTCTATTCTAGTGTTGGTGCATGTATTATCCTAGGTTAAGATCTTGTTGGCTATTTATAACCATAATATAATAAAATTTATTTAATTCCATAAAATAACGATAAATTTTATTACTTCCATGCATAAGCAAAGTTATTTTCTTTGTGAAATTTTCCAAAACAATCCTCAATAACTACATCAAATTTGCATCATAACTTCATACCAAATTTACCCTTCAACAAACTTTCAAATATGTCTATTGAAGAGAAGGGTCTTCTTTGCAAAGAAGTGCCACATTTTTTCCTTACATTCCTCTCTAAGAGCACCTTGAGAATGCACAAGAATTCCGTAAATGCAGATAGCTATAAAGTCAGAGAATTCCAGTCATCCAACCAAAATGGGGAAAGAAAAGCATAAAGTTTGCTAAGGGTAGACTTTTTCTCATCATTCCTATAGCAACAGGTCAGGAAATCTATCTGAAATAATTCGTGACAGACCAAAAAACATATGAATCAGGAGCATAACAAGAAGGCTGATAGGCACATCCATGTCAGCAAAAGAACCATTCATTCAAACTGAATTCTTGTGCCTCATAAAGAGAGTGAAAGGGAAACGCTCGGCACAAGCCAAAATAACTAAAATATCCCATGATCAATGATCATACCATCTAAAGATCCAAAAAATCCCGTATGCCTCAGGGCCAATGAAAGAGCCTATTTGGAGAGACCGGCAGGCTGCTAGTTATGCTCACGATAGATATGATTGAGGGTCACTAAAGAGACATGATGCAGCAGAGAAAGAATGTCATCACACCAATGACTCAGAAGTGGCGTGTTCAATGAAGCAGTTCTGTTCACGCAAGAGATGCTAACATGTGAATCCCCAAATACAGATAAGAGAGGGATCCCCAAATGAATGGCAATCGAAAGCAGTGCCCAAAGAGCCAGAATCAACCCCAATCCCTTGGTGTCTCCTTCGTGATCCGTTAGGTGTCTCCTTCATGATCCGTTGATCCTACGCGTGTTTTCAAGTTGAGTCTGTGTAAAAACTCTGTGCTGATAGTTGGACCTTCCGGATGTTTTGGAGGTAAAGGTTAGAGCCCAGTCCGAAATTCTCCGTAAGTGACAGCATTGATGGTTGAAGGTTTTTGGTCACTCCCTTGCTATGCCCTCCCATTTCTCCCACAAGTTTCATTGTTCACATGTTTTGCACCTCTTTGTTTTCCACCTCTTTACTGAGCATTGTTCATAGGATTTACCGTGACTGTTGAGCTGGTCAGAACCGTAGGTGTCTGGCGATTCTGGAGTGCTGTGGGTGATTCTTGGAGAGGCAATCCTGTGAAAGAGCCCATCTGAAACATGAAGTGTTTTTTTCTCAGTTTCGTATTTCTTCTGAATTTATTATATAGCTTTCTATTCATGGAGGAGGTGGTTGAACATCTTGTCATGGCGACTGCCCCTCCTTGCTACCTAAATGGTGTTTACTGGTTAGATTTAGTTTGCATGGGTTTGCACAGAGAAGTTGCATTGTTTTTAGTTGCAGGAATTCTGATTCAAAGAGCCAAAGAACTAAAAGAACATAGGTGCATCTATTATCCTAGGTTAAGAGCTTGTTGGCTATTTATAACCATAATATAATAAAAGTTATTTAATTCCATAAAATAACAATAAATTTTTTTAATTCCATGCATAAGCAAAGTTATTTTCTTGGTGAAATGTGCCAAAACAATCCTCAATAACTACTTCAGATTTGCATAATAACTCCATAGCAAATTTACCCTTTAACAAACTTTCAAATATGTCTATTGAATAGAAGGCTCTTCTTTGCAAAGAAGTGCCACATTTTTTTGTTACATTCCTCTCTAAGATCACCTTCAGAATGCAGAAGAATTCCGCAAATCCAGCTACATTTGCGGATCTCTCTGATAGCTGTAAAGCCGGAGAATTCCAGCCATCCAACCAAAATTGGGATAGAAAAGCATAAAGTCTACCAAGGGCAGACTTTATCATCATTCCTGTAGCAACAGGTCAGAAAATCTATCTGAAATAGTTCATGAGAGACCAAGAAACATATGAATCAGGAGCATAACAAGAAGGATGATAGGCACATCCCTGTCAGCAAAAGAACCATTCATTCAAACTGAATGCTTGTGCCTCAAAAAGAGAGTGAAAGGGCAAAGCCTGGAACAAGCCAAAATAACTAAAATATCCCATGATCAATTATCATACCATCTAAAGATCCAGAAAATTCTCCATGCCCTAGGGCCAACGAAAGAGCCTGTTTGGAGAGTCTGTCAGCCTACTAGTTATGCTCGTGATAGATATGATTGATGGTCACTAAAGGCACATGATGCAGTAGAGAAAGAATGTCATCACACCAATGACTCAGAAGTGGGGTGTTCAATGAAGCAGTTTTGTTCACCCATGAGATGATAACCTGCGAATCCCCAAATACAGATAAGAGAGGGATCCACAAATGAATGGTAACCGAAAGTAGTGCCCAAAGAGCCAGAATCTCTAATTTGGTGTTGGTGCGTCTATTATCCTAGGTTAAGAGCTTGTTGGCTATTTATAACCATAATATAATAAAAGTTATTTAATTCCATAAAATAACAATATTTTTTTTTAATTCCATGCATAAGCAAAGTTATTTTCTTTGTGAAATGTGCCAAAACATTCCTCAATAACTACTTCAGATTTGCATAATAACTCCATAGCAAATTTACCCTTTAAAAAACTTTCAAATATGTCTATTGAAGAGAAGGACTTTCTTTGCAAAGAAGTGCCACATTTTTTTGTTACATTCCTCTCTAGGATCACCTACAGAATGCAGAAGAATTCCAAAACAATCCTTGATAGCTTGAAAACACATAAAGGACTAGCGAATCATGAAGCAAACACACGGGGATGGAGGTTAAGTGCCAGGACCACCGGATCGCGAAGAGGACACGTGGAGAACCATCAGATCGCGAAGAGTGGAATGTGCGAAAACAATCCCTGATAACTACTTCAAATTTGCATAATAAATCCATAGCAAATTTACCCTTTAACAAACTTTCAAATATGTCTATTGAATAGAAGGATCTTCTTTGCAAAGAAGTGCCACATTTTTTCGTTAAATTCCTCTCTAAGAGCACCTTCATAATGCAAAAGAATTCCACAAATGCAAATACATTGGGGGATCTATCTGATAGCTGTAAATTACGAGAATTTCAGCCCTCCAACCAAAATGGGGACAAAAAAGCATAAAGTCATCCAAGGGCATACTTTTATCATCATTCCTGTAGCAACAGGTCAAAAAATCTATCTGAAATAATTCATGAGAGACCAAGAAACATATGAATCAGGAGCATAACAAGAAGGCTGATAGGCACATCCATGTCAGCAAAATAACCATTCATTCAAATTGAATGCTTGTGGCTCATAAAGAGAGTGAAAGGGCAAAGCGGGCTCTTGCTACAAGACAGGATCTTTCACAGGAGGGGCTCTCAAGAAATCACCTTGCGACAATCCAGAATCGTTGGACAAGAGTCACGGCTCTCCAAAAATCACTGGACTGTAGAAGGAAGAGAATTGTTTGGAAACCAATGTTCATTTCATCGTCTATTCAACCAACCGTGCTTCTCTACGTGTCATCTTCATGATCCGCTGGTTCTCTGCGTGTCTTCTTCGTGATACGCTGGTCTTCCATGTGTCTTCAAATTGACTCTTGCTGGGTAGTAAAGAACTTCGGTGTTGATAGCCTGGCCTTCTGGATCTTTTGGAGGTAAAGGTTAGAACCCAGTTCAGGCTTGTTCACAAGTGACAACATTGATTGTTGGACCTGGGACTTAACCCCCATCCCTGAGTTGTTAGTTGATTAAGGTTTTTGGTTGGTGTCTTGCTTTGTCCTAGTTGGCAATATAGGAAACCTATGCAAAATGCATAGCACAAGAGGAGACACGCGTAAAAGTAGAACTGGCAGGAGGGACAACGACATCTACAGTTTTTGAGAACAAAACTTCAGAGGAGAATGCCTAACAGCGTTGCATTCAAGTTTGTGGCGTGATTTCATTGAAGATGCAAGTGAAAATTCTAAAATATGTTCAATTATAAGTTTTAGTACAATTGTCTATATCTGAAATTATTCTTTACTTTGCATGTGGAATCATCCATCTCTCCTGTTACATTTCATTACTTATGACTTAATGCTTTATCCAAAACAGTTTAGAAAATTTCATTTGAATTGGAGTTTGGTGAAGCGGAAAATCCAAAGGGGACACAGTTTTAGTTTTTTCTTCTAGATTGTTGTAGGATTTTTGAAAGTTTTAGAGAGAGACCCTCAAAACCTCTAGGGCATGGAAAACTATATTTGAAACTTTAACTTATAAAACTATGCCAAACATCAATTTTTTGTAGAATTTCTACTTAAAACTTATTCTTGCACCCTCTTGGATAGGCAACTTGCCTTACTCATTTATCATTTATTCACAACATGGCAGAACTCCATGGACATTGATTTGATTCATATGAAAGTGATAACATAACTATAAGGTCTTTGGACTGGAATGACTTTAGAATCCATTAATTAAAAAGGGTAAATGACTTGCAGAGTGCACTCTACACTCAATGGATTCCAAAGCCCCGAAATTCAAAAAGGGTTCCTTCTCGTGTGTAAAATTCCGGTTCCCTCAGGCAATCTATAAGAATCCATTAATTAAAATGGGAAAATGACTTGTAGAGTGCACTATGCACTAAATGGATTCTAAAGTCTCAAAATAAAAATAAAGGGCATCCTCCTCATGTGTAAACTTTCGATTCTCTCAGGGAATCTACAAAGACTATTCACAACTTGTGTTACAAGCATTTACAGATAAAAAGTTTCCAGTATGTGTCAAAATGCTTGTTGACGTAAGGAATTTAAGAAAACTCCATGAAACACTTTGACCTTTTCTTTTCTTTTTTTTTA
>LPNX011107066.1:9954-62880 GCA_001517045.1 Pseudotsuga menziesii | reverse complement strand
TAAGTTTAGTTTTTCATAATGAACATTTTTCAATTTTAATGCCTAGCAACCAAAGTGACATTGATACAGTTTGTTCTGGTAGCAATTGTTGGGATTAATTTCATAAAATTGCTTCTCGCCCCTTTCTTTCAAACAAATTTTAATCCTTTATCCATTTTGGTTTCCTTAAATACAAATGTTTCTTGATTGCAGAATTCTATATTTTCCATTTCTTAGCTACCTATAATCTCTACAATATTTTGGATTTTTACTGTTAAAGTGTAAATTCCACCTTAAGAGCCAAGTATATTCTGGATTTTAATTCTTGCTTTTATCAAGCCCTTCTAGGTATAAGGGATTGGGTAAAAAGCTGAGGTAAATGTGGCAAAAGTTGTTTTCTAAGAAACAACTACATTGAGAATTTTGAAAGAGTGGTTCTATGTAAAAGCCTCCCTTGGGTAAGTACCTGGGGGTAATTGTTGCAAAAGTTATTTTCTGAGAATCAAAAATATTGGGAATTATGAAAGTGGTTCCATGTAAAAACAAACCATCTTGTAGTTTTGAGACACTACCCTATTATTTGGTTTGTAAGAGATACCAGTACTTGTAGATTAGAATTTAGCTGAAGTCGTCTGACAGTTGCCTTGGTATGAGCTAATTTTGACAGAAATTCAGGGGAAAAAACATGTTTCAAAAGTTGAAGTTTATTATGTTAAGTTCATTTATCACATACTCCAATTGCACTACGATTCTGAAGATATTATAACTCGAGAAAGTTGAATATTTGAGCAGAATTCTTAGTGTTGTTCAGCAATAAGTAGAAGATATGTAAACGAATGATAAAAGTAAAGGGCTGAACAGTAACCAGCATTGGAAAGCAGCACAACTAATAAACCAGCGGGGCACAAAGAAGACAAGAGGAGAAGCGCGGTGGGCTGAATAGACAATGGAATGAGCAATGGTTTACCAAAGAACCATAGGGGAGAATGCCTTACGGCATAAAAAATACTGTGCAAGCATAAATGGGAATACTATTCGGTCAGATACTCCTTTTTCAGTATGGAAAGAAAGGGCAAAATAGGGCTGATAAAGACATGAATAGTCCAATCTTTGGACCATGCGCCTACAAAGGATGTCTAAAGTCAGAAGTGAGAAGGTCTAAATTAAATTCATTCATTCTTCCTACTAAAAGTTAATAGCAATGGTATACTGACCCCATTCGATCTAATAAGTTATGGTAGTAGTTCCTAGGGCAGTTCTAAGCATTCCTGAGTGGGCATTCCCATATTAAAAAAATAGGAACATCAAGAAAAATGTAGCTCAAAACGTTTTTCTTCTTTTGATGATGATGGTGGTGGAATCCCACCCATAAGGATAATATTAAAATATTGCTCACTCATTGGGCAGACAAAATATAGATTTGGTTTGCTTAGTGATGACTCAATTGCCAACTCACAAGTGCCCAACGAGTCAAATCATAGACTTGATGCTAGCTAGCAATAGGAACTCAAATCATTTTACTTTTTTTTCCCATTATGATGGTGGAATCCCACCCCTTCTAGAGAACATTTCAATATTTCTCACTCCTAGGGGAATGAAACTACATAAGCAAGTTGCATAGATATAAACACCTACTCGAAGAGTCAACTCACAAGTTGCTACGAACTTTTACTTAAATTGTAAATGTACATCATCAAATTTCATTAATCTTACCAAAAGTTGCACTAACCTTAAATCACTAAATACACTTGTAACTTATCTTAACCTAAAAACTAAACCACTTCCTAAAACATGTCCAAATGTCAATACCTCCCCTTTCAAAATAACAATACAACCTAAATGATATCTTAATAATGTCAATACCTCCTCTTCCAAAATAGCAATACAACTTAATGTTATCTTAATAATTCAATACATTACCAAAAGAGACCATAAACATGCTTAAGCTCATTCCAAATTAACAAAGAACGTCAAGTTCGATGGTTCAAGTATATTGAGAAATTAACCAATACGATAAATATATTGAAAAAGCTACACCTACAGCATGTAAAATTTAAAATAATAGTATCTTTATGTCACTCTCCATTGCCCCAAAAATTGATTTTAAACTATTTCCACTTTCCCAATGTATGATAACTTAAAAAGATACAATTACCAACCTAGGAATTCAAAAAAAGGGCCAATGTAAAGTGAATTAAAAAGTTACAATTACCCACATAAGAATTTTAAAAAGATGATTTTACAAATGACTTGTGATGTTACAATTAAGATGTTAGAATTACCAAAGTCGGGAATTACAATTACCAAAGACATGTTACAATTACTTCATCTGCAAATTTTTTTAATCCCAACCAACCAACATAGCAACACAACCATCTAAGAGCCCTCCTCAACACACAAGGTAATATCACTCATAATGAGTGAGTAATCCGAGGGCCTTAGAATTAATGAGGAAACAAACTCTAGGCATGTGATGGAGCTATAAGAAAATAGTGTCTGGGATATTTGCTATCTATTTTACATGCAAACAACCAAGTAGAGCTGCAAAACCACACAATGTTAGTTCACCGTTAGGCTAAACTTTTCCCAAATTATCTATATTTTCAACTACCCTTTCTAAGTTTTGGGCGGAAACACTTATTTGGGTTCGCTTTTTGTTATTTTTTGTTGTTGGAGAAGAGATGGAGTCTACCTCTTTTGTTGTAGAATGCATTGGAGTCCCCAACTATGGCAACTCATTGGTTGCCAGTTTCCCTATGCCTTTATTGCTATTAGGATTTACTACAAGATAGGCATGAATTCCCCAGATTCCACATGAAAATGCCGTGTCATCTTAACTCAAGAAGGAGAAAAAGGAAGCGCATTTTCACATAATATACCCTGTCGTTTTAACTCCACTTAGAACACATGCATATAAGAACACATGCATACAAGACATTCAAGAAACTCAAAACACATTCTTCACTGAGGGGTTTACTTACCGGGGCCTATCTTGTGCGAAGAAATGGGGTTGCAGAGGGGTATTCGTGGACCATAAATAGTCTGAAACTTAGATCTGCAAGGAGCAGAGCGATAAGATACATAAAATCAAACAAATTTCTTCCCATAACTTGAACAACAGGCTTCCTCCGTTAATGAGACACCCACATCCATTCCTGGACAAGATAATTAACAAATACATTTATATTCAAGAATGCCAAAAGAAATTGACATGGAGTAAATTCTGCATATAAAAGTGTATTAAGAGAACGAAGGCCTAGTCTATGAAAGTAAAATAATTTGGAAATGCAGAACTCATTGTCGCTGTATAGAAACTTGAAATACCCTTTAAATAATTAGAAAAACAAATATTAAAACAAGAAAAAACATAAACCAACATTTTTCTTTACCTGTTTAATTTCAAAACAAAAAATTCTTCAAAGAAAACACATTGTAGATGTGAATATCAAGATCAAGCATTAATGGAAACAAGGTCACCCTAAAAATAGATACTGCCAATAACAATTTAGCAACAACTTACAAAATTGCTAGTATATAGACAGACCATGGCAAACAAGCCACTACCAAAAAACTTTATGAAATAGAAAATTAACCACACAATTTCCAAATTTTCAGCCCTACCTAAGAGGATATAGTTTCTGAAATCCAAATTGAAAAATTCAAGCCCTGCCATATAACTATGGCCTGCTTATTTGAAAACCATATCACTAAACTACATGTTATCGAAAGCAACCCAAATTTTATAAAACAAACATTACACACAATTTGCAAACAATGATACGATATATATCAGTAGTTGATACTAGGTGCTTCCCCATAATGGGTGGTACATCTTAGCAAGTAAGCTCCCACAGATAGAAGCCAACTGACACTGTCTAACCTAACATTTGGCATGGGCAAAAAGACAACTGGCATAGACAACATGCCAGGATTTCAACAAGGACACAACCTTTTGAGCCCAGAAATGATGGAAATGAACGCAATAAAGATGGAGGAAACCATCGACAAAGGTGGGGAGCGTTGTTTAACCCAATTGCCATAATGAAACTAATCCCCCATCAACATTCATAATGGTTCAGCTTTACATGGGTTGTTGGTGCTTGATTTGGGTATGAATTCAGCAGTTGCCAAGGTATGCAGAGATGAAGCATTGCTTGTTGCTTCTGTTGCAAAGATGAAGGATTAACCTCCCCATTTCAAAAGCGCTTGTTGCTTTTCCTGTTGTTTGGTCTACCAAGTGGCAAAATAACCGTAATAAATCTATAGTTTTGGCCATAGTGGGGGCTTGGATTGGGGGTTTTCCCTTCTTTGTTCCCCTGCATTGGCTGCAAGTTTGGTTCTTCATTTTCGGTGATCCAAGACCACCTTATAATATGATGTTCTGTTCAAAGAAAAGATTCAATATCTAAAATACAACAAATTATTCAGGGGTTTTGAATTATTCTAAGCTATACGAGAATGGTGGTTTAGTGGTCGGGCCAGCTGTGGTGCTCGATTCTTTTAATGGTAGTTTTGTGGAAATTGATGAACGGCTTGCAGAGGGTAGAAATTGCGATAGAAATGAAATTGCGTACCTGTGTTTTTTTAGTTCTTTGGCTCTTTGAATCAGAATTCCTGCAACTAGAAACAATGCAACTTCTCTGTACAAACCCACGCAAACTAAATTTGACCAGTAAATGCCATTTATGCAACAGGGAGGGGTGGTCGCCATGACAAGATATTCAACCACCTCCTCCATGAATAGCAAGCTATCTAATAAATTCAGAATAAATGCCAAACCGAGAAAAAAACACTGGTCTTTCACAGGACGGGCTCTCCAAATATTGCCCACGGCGCTCCAGAACCGCTGGACAAGTGCGGTTCTGACAAACTCAACAGTCATGGAAAATCCCATGAACAATGAAACTCGCAGGCAAAATGGGCCGTTTTGACAAACTCAACACTCACGGAAAAGCCCATGAACAATGAAACTTGCAGGACAGAGCAGGGCAGTGACTGTAAACCTTTACCTCAACCTAAAAACACATGGAGGACCAGCAGAGGAACTTTAAAACACGTGGAGGACCAGTGGATCACCAAGAGGACACGCATAGGACCACCGGATCGCGAAGAGGACACGCGGAGGAGCAGGGTTGACCAAATAGATGACGAAAGAAATAGTGTTTTTTCGAACATGTTCGGAGAAAAACGCCTTACGGTGTAAAAATGAACTACCATATGCACGATTACCAAAACTTGGGTGATTACAATATTCCCTACTTGCAGGGAATAATAATAAGAGTAATAAAAGATGCTATTTAAATGGGACAATCTAAAATTTTTGTCATATATATATATATATATATATATATATATTTAATTGTATGTATGAAATAAAAGACATTTTCAACAAAGTATCAACACTTCATTTTTAAAATATTAGGAAAAACAGATATTAAAATATTTGATAAGTATTTAAATAAAATATACTAATTAAATTATTATAATAAGTTCAATTAAATTGGGTAATTAATTTTTAAGATTACATTGGATATTAAAAGAGGCTATTGAACCTACAAATTAATTTGTCATGCTAGATTTCTATGCTATGCCCAATGATTCTCTCAAACAAAATGGTTAAGTTTTGTTTTTTCAAAATACCACATTTTAAATTTTTTTTTAAAGAAGCTCAGGCATCTTCTTAAAACCCTATAATGCTCCATATGGTTTTGGATATATGTTAAATCTCTATAATAATTCATATGGTTTTGGATATATGGGAATTATATTAGTTAAATATTTTAATATTATTATAACTTATTGTTAATTTTGAAAATATTAATATATATTTTCTTTATTTTCAATAAAATGGGGGCATTAAGTGAGGCTTTTATATAGTAATGTATATTCACCTAAATATTTGACCTCACCTAGGGATTTGACCCCGAGACCTTCTACTCACAGCTTACAACACTCAACCACTTAAGCTAGCCCACTGGGCTAAGTATATATTACCATGTGGAGTAGAGTTTGAATTTTAAATTTGTAAATGTAAGTTTACATCAAAATATAAAATATGAAGATATTGAATTGTATGTTTGAATGAAGAGGTAGATCATTATGATTATTATAATTATAATTTTTATTAAATAAGCATGTGTTATCACATGGAATCATCTATAAACTTTAAATTTATACATGTCAATCCACATTATGAAATTTAACATGAGGATCATGGTATATTGAAACTTATTTTTATGTAAAAATATAAAAGGTATTTGCTTTATGTGACATAAATGTCTCTACCTATTTATACAAAACATAAGTTATATATAAAGAGATATAGAATTTTTTTCTTTCTATTGCATAAATATCTCTACCTCTCAAAATCAATTTCACCTGGTAACACATTCCTATTGGATAAAAACTAAGTGTTTCATTGAATACTTACATCACAAAACAATTTTAGGCATGTTATGAGCATTTTTTAGGAAAATATTTGGAAAGTTAGTCATGGGCATTTTTTGAAAACAAACATATTCACATTGCAACCAATGTACATTGTGATGTTAGTAGGGAGCACCACTCTCTTGTTATTTCCCTCATTGCAAAGCATAATGGTACATTGGGATTTATATGTTTTTTTGTACTACTTCTATCGACCAATATAAGATATTAATTTTGTTTACATAGTTATTAATTTTATGTCATAAAAAATATTCCAAGACACATATGTTAGGCATGTGAAAGGGAAATCTATAATATTGCAAATAAGAACATTTCCAACATAACTCAAATACAGATCTCACACTAAAATACAAAATAGACATTTTCAATGAAATATTAAACAAAGAAGGCCAAATGTTATATAATGTCAACCTTTTCTTGTTTGTCATCATTGGAATCCGATCATGCATTGTTTACTAAAATTGCAATTCTCAATTGATGATGTTGATTTTGGCATTTTCTTGTTTTCCATCATTTGAAACCAATTTGCGACGAACAATCTTACAAACAATCATAAAAAATACATGCTCCAAGCATTGGCTATGTCTATTTCACAATATGTCACAAATTTCACCAATGGTTCAAATGTATAATAAGATGATGACCATTAACAAGAAAAACAAATACAGTTATGTGTAGGGAAGCGAGTAATGTTATCCTGCAATTTATAGGTCCAATCATGATTAGTAAATGGTCAAAGTGGTCATGCAAATTGTATATACACCTGGAACTAGCCCACCTAAGTTACCAACCTATGTTGTTGTGGAATTTGATAATTACATTGGTCCTCAATGGGAGAAATCTCAACCAAAGCACATACAAATTCCACCCATAAATTGAAATAACAAGAAAGAAATCCCCCTCAAGATGGCTTGTGCATTGACTATCTATAAATTCCAAGGATTAACATTAATAAGGTCAACCATTGACATTGGTCACAATGAACATTAAAGATTGACCATTGCAATAATGTTACATACTATAACATTAGAAGTCATGAATGTGAATTGCACCATTCCTCTCCTTCGAACGATATGTAAAGATTAAATACACTTTATGCGTCTTACTTCATAAAAAGGAAGAGGAATGCTTTGTGATAACTACCTAACCCTTTATTGTTTTACTCACATACGTATACTTTTTTGTACAACAAATTAATGTGCATTTCATTTTACTTTTCATCCATTACATGGGTTTCTATTTATTGTTTATTATTACTTGCAATAATTTTTTTTTTCAATTTCATCAATGACTATTCCTACCATAAATTAACTAGACTTACTTTCAAATACATAAAATTATATTGTCTACCTACACACAACTTTCTTGATTTAATTAAAAAAAACATAACATAAGTAAAAAAAAAAACTAAATTAAAAAAAGTACACACAACTTTCTTTATATTGATTTAATTTTTAAAATAATAAAAAGCATGACATGCCTCAAAATATTAAAATTAAAAAAGGTACCATGTGTGGAAAAAGTGAGTTAAACTCGATCAATATAATTAAAGTCAAACTTGATCACTACCTAACCCTTTATTGTGTTTTTAGATAGAAATGGATATATTTATAAGCAGTAATGTAGCCACTGAAGAGTAACCATTGGTTTGGGTGCCCTTAAGGGAGTGACAATCAGAAAGACAAAATCAATCTATATAGTTTAGATTGTTCCATTTTGAATCTTGCAGAAAGAAACTAGATGCTAGATAACTATATACAACTATGCTTAGGAAGGGCCAAAAAAAAAATCATAGACTACAAGGATTAATAATATTTTCCACCATGATGGGAGGAGGAACCTGGTCCTGTCGTAGCTTCCAACTTTACAAACTTGAGTTCCAACTTTTACAGTTTAATTTCCAGCTCTACAAGAAACCTTGTGAGGGCCTGTTCACTCTATTTGAATGGGAAATCAAATTCCTTCCTCAACTGGGAAATGTCTTGATCAACAATCTATAGACATCGACCTCCTTCTGTATCCATTCGATTCAGTAGGCGATTCATATTCCTCATCCTCTTTTTGATGGCCCAAATAGCATCCTCCATATTCTGAGCCAGAGGAGAGGATGCGGTAGATTCTGAGGAACTATCCATGGGAGCAAATATTATCAGAGTGCCAGTGACCCCTGTAATTCCATTGAGTCTGCAAATAAGCTAGCGACGAGGAAGAAAAGGAAAGCCACCACCCTACTTAATACCACCTCCCACCTTTGACATCATTTCAATTGATGTTGTAGGACATAAGATCTCAGGCTTCGTACATAGAGGACGGGAGAAGGATTAGGTCACTTCAGGCTTACGAATGATGGATTTGATATATGTATACTTTTTTGTATAACAAATTTAATGCTCATTTCATTTTACTTTCTATGGACTACATGGGTTTCTATTTATTTTTTATTAGTACTTGTAATGTTTTTTTTTCAATTTCATCAATGACTATCCCTACCATAAATTAGCTAGACTGGCTTTCAAATACATAAAATTATATTATCTACCTACACACAAATTTCTTGATTTAATTTTTAAAATAAAAAAAACACATAACCTCTCAAAAAAATAAAAATAAAAATAAAAAGTACACACAACTTTAATTAAAAGCATAACATGCATCAAAAGATTAAAATTAAGAAAAGTAACATGTGTGGAAAAACGAGTGACCTAAACTATAGATCATTTGCACCATTATTTATGCCAATATTTTGACCAAAATCTGGAAAGAATTGTTGAAATTGCAGTTTCAGTTTGTGGAAATTGCATAATCCTGGTGCCCCATGAGTTATGGAGGGCATTGAATTAACTTTTGCAATCAAAATTGCAATTTCAGTAACCAAAATAGAAATTTCAGCAAATATGTAAATGAAATGTTGCACAAGGCACGGGTAACACCGAGTGGGTTCAGACATTCCAAGACTTCTTTCTGGACACATCCATCCAAGGATGACACTGACTTCCATATTTAAAAGGACCCACCAAGACGGTTTAATTCATCACCGTGGATTTTGCTAACTTTGCAAAGAGTAGAGAACGTTTTCCTTCCATTTTCTGTGTATATTTCTATGTAATTGTGTTGATATTTATGGGATTTTGAGGAGATTTTGATTTTTGATGATGGCCAGTAGTGAAGGGCAGGCGATTGGTATCGATCTAGGAACTACCTACAACTGTGTAGGAATTTGGCACGAACCTGGAGTAAAATAATTTTCGAGGGCCAAGGAAACAAAACCACTCCTTTATATGTTGTTTTCACTGATACAGAGTGCCTTATTGGGGACACCGCAAAGAATCAGGAAGGCATGAATCCCCTGAACACGGTCTTTGATACGAAGATATTGCTTAGCAGATGCTTCTCCGATGTCTCTGTGTAGACTTATATGAAGCATTGGCCCTTCAGGTTAAAGTTAGGCCCCAATGATACTCCAATGATTGAAGTCAAATACGAGGGAAATAAGATTCAATTTTCACCTGAGGGTATTTCCTCCATGTTGGTCGCCAAAATGCAAAAAATTGTTGAGGACTTTATTGGTCAGAAGGTGGAGAGTGTTGTTGTTATGCTTCCTACCTATTGTTGGAAATATTAATTACTCACAGATTCGTATCTAATCTTAGCCAACTCTGTTAGAGTCTGTATCAGCTCAGATCTTGTCAGTCAGTCTGACAAGAGGGAAGAGTCCACGATTCAGCAATGTAAACAAGTCGAATTAATTTCTGAAGCTAATTTTGTAGGTAGATAGTTATTACAACCATTAATGGCAAGTATGTAGATTCATGTAGAAGCAATTTTCAGGTTTCCTATAAATAGTAGAAGAAGATTGTAAATCAAGTTAGACATCAGAACTCACGAGAGAACTCCAGGGTGACAAAAAGAGAGAAAGTGAAGTTGAAGCTCAAGCTTTTGTGTATGTGATTCTGTCAAAGAGCCAAAGCTCTGTAAAAGGATTGGTTAGTGAGCCGACAAGTTTGGATCGACAAGTTTAATTTGTATTACCTTTGTTATTTCTGGTCAAGTTATTTATATGAAATAGTTTATGGTTAAATGCATGTTTGTTTAGCCGCACATTTCCTCCATATTTACTTGTGTAAATGTTGTTTACAATTATGGTTGAGTGAAAGAACAAGAATCCATAAATTTCTCACTCCGTAAAAGTTCCAGGTTTTATGACAGAGTGGTCGACACAAGTCTTCCTAAATATTTGATTATATGTTTTTATAAGTTATGTTGATCTATTAATGTGTCCATTTTTACTTCATCTTACACATAGGTGAAAAATATTTGTAATTTATTAAGTCTTTTAGACTAAGAAACAGACTCTGTAAACTCCGACTAAAACCAAACCAGAGCAAGTGAGTCAAAGTAAATCGGTCGAGTAAAACTAACAAGTTGTCGAGTGAAATCGACCAGTGGTCAAAGTGGTCAAGCCGACTAGTGGTCGAAGAGGTCAACCTAACTAGTGGTCGAAGTGAAGTTACCGACAAGTGGTCGAAGTAAAACCTGTTGGTAGAACTGACAAGTAAGAACTTGTCAAGGTAAATTAGTCGGGTCTAAAAGGCCGACTAAATTTGGTATACTTGTCTAGTTGGTTTCACCCAACAAGTAAAAAGAAAAAGAGGTCGGCGTGAAAATTAATTTTTAATATCTGAGCAGTAAACTCAAGTTTAGTCGGCTCGGTTTTGGCTAAATGGTATCAGAGCAAGGTTTAGGAAAGAAATCTTGTCTTAAAAAGTGGAAAATTAATTTTCTAAGGAAAGTTAAAAAATTAAAAATGGCTTCCACTTCTAGTTCATTGCAAACTCCAATTTTTATAAGAAAGAATTATGAATATTGGTCTCTAAGCTGAGAAAGATTTATTGAGGGAATAGATGAAGAAAGATGGAAAAGCTATGTTCTACATACACGAAGCCATGCATGAATGCATACTCCCAAGAGTAGCAGCAAAAATTATTGCTAAGTAGACATGGGATACATTGGAGACCTCCTATCAAGGTATGGATAAGGTAAGTACATCCAAGCTGTAGATTTTGAGAAAATATTTTGAATTTTTGTCCATGAAAGATTCATAGACTGTAGACACATTCTACACCAAATTTGTTGGTTTGATAAACCAACTGAAATATCATAGAGAAGACATAGAAAACCAAAGGGTGGCTGAAAAAATTCTTAGAAGTCTTCCCCCAAGATTTGAAAACTTGGTTGTGACCTTGGAAGAACACACAGACATGTCAACATTTACTATTGATGAGGTGCAAGCTTCACTCATCAATCATGAACACAGACTTAGCAGAACACAAACATCATTGGAAGGTGCATTCGCAGTACAATCATCCATAATCCATGGTAGAGGTAGGGGGAGAAACAACTCCATAGGCAGAGGAAGAAGTTATTCTAGAGGAGTACAAGGCATAAATCCTGCAAATGTCGGTGGTAGAGGAGACTATCCGAATCCAAGTCAGCCAAGTGTTCAGAGGTTTGATAAATAAAAAATTCAATTTCTTTACCATAAGAAATTTTGTCATTATGCATATGAGTGCAGGAAGAAACAATATGACCAAGGAAGGAAAAGCCCAAATCAATCAACCAACACTAGCACTCCAACAAGTGCAATGTTAATGGCATCGACATCTCCAATTGAATGCAATGTTGTTCAAGAAAGTCCACATGACATTGGTATTTAGATTCAGGATGTAGCAATCGCATGACTGGTAATTTAAATTTGCTTCCGAGCCTAGATAATTTAGTTCAAACTGATGTTACACTTGGAAATAATGTCCAAGTTACTATTTTGGGAAAGGGTACTATTGATATTCTAACCAAACAGTGGGAGAGTATCATGTCGAAGGTCTGAAACATAAGTTTTTGAGCATTGGAAAACTGATACAGAAAGGCTACAGAGTCTACATAGAAGATGATCACCTTGCGATTAAAGACAAGCGTCCAAGTGACCAACTGATAGCAAAAGTGCCAATGACAAGAAATCGCGTGTTCCCATTGAGGATAGTTCCTGACATGAAAGGGAATACATATACAAGAGATGCGTTTAAGGCAGAAAGTAAAGAAACAGTTGAGCTCCTCGACAAGAAAGTAAATGGTAGCACTGATTAGAAAAATGTATTTCAAATAGAAGTTTAGGATGAATCCTAGCTGTGGCATTTCAGATTTGGACATCTGAATTTTGCTGGGCTGAAGCTACTACACACAAAGAATATGGTGACAGGATTGCCATTGATTGACAGAACATAAAGGGTTTTTGAAGGATGCATTTTTGGCAATCAACTTAGAGAGACTTTTCTAGTTGAGAAGTCATATAGAGCATGCACACCATTTTAAATTGTGCACTCTGATATTTGTGGTCCTATGCAGACATCATCCATTGGTGGCTAAAATTATTTTCTAACTTTTATTGATGACTACTAAAGAAAAACATGGGTATATTTTCTGAAACAAAAAATCTGATGCATTTAGTTATTTTCAGCAGTTCAAGGCACTTGTGGAGAACCAAAGTGGACACTACATCAAGATATTAAGGACTGGCAGAGGAGATGAATATGTTTTGAATTAATTTCTAAATTTTTGCAATACCCATGGCATACAAAAGCAATTCACTGCATGGTATACACCTCAGCAGAATGGTATTTCCAAAAGAAAGAATAGAACCATCATGGAGATGGCACGCAGCATGTTGGAAGCCAAGCATTTGCCAAATGAATATTGGGTTGAAGCAGTCGCAATTGTTGTATGCATTATGAACCAGTTTCTGACAAAGAGTGTGAAGAACAAAGTTCCCCAAGAAGCATGGACATGTATGAATCATAATGTTTCTCATTTAAATTTTTTTGGTTGTGTTGCATATGCTCATGTTCTAGATGAGCTGAGAAAGAAGCTAGATAAGAAAGGACAGAAATGTATTTTTATCGGCTATTCTGAAGACACAAAAGCATACAAGTTGTATGATCCTGTCATAAGGAAAGTGATAATCAGTTGAGATGTTCAATTTGTCAAGTCAAAATCATGGGATAGAACTGTCGACACAAATGTCAAGATTGTGTCAAATGTCGACAATGATGATATGAAAGAGGAAGTGATTCAAACATCACATGTAAATCAATCGGTTGCAGCACTGTCAACTCCCATGACACCATGACATGGTTCAGCACAAGGACCATCGACACACGTGGCATCTCAAGCTACACCAAGAGCACAGCAGACTCCATCAAGCATTTTGTCAAGGTCGACATTGACAGAACCGGTGAAGACAAGAAGTCTGCGTGAGATATATGAAGTTGGTACACCAAATTAATTCTCTCTCTTTGCATTATTTTCTCCTATATATGATCCACTAACATTTGAATAAGCTATTGAAGAAGAAGTATGGGCACAAGCCATGGATGAAGAAATATAATGCATTGAGAAGAACCAGACATGGAAGCTGGTAGATGTACCAAAAGATAAAGATGTAATTAGTGTCAAATGGATTTACAAGACCAAGAAAGAAGCTGATGGGAATGTGCATAAGCAATAATGGTAGCAAGAGGGTTCACACAGCAACCCGACATAGATTTCAATGAAACATTTGGACCTGCTGCACGCATGGATACAATCAGAATAGTCTTGGCCATTGTTGCATAAAACAAATGGCTTGTTTATCAAATGGATGTTAAGTCGGCATTTTTGAATGGTTATCTAGAAGAGGAAGTATATGTGGAACAACCACAAGTCTATGAAGTTCCAGGTCAAGAGCATAAAGTGTACGGGATGAAAAAGGCACTCTATGGTTTGAAGCAATCTCCTAGAGCTTGGTATAGTCGGATTGATTCCTATCTCATTGAAAATGGATTTCATAGAAGTGAAAGTGAACTGAATTTGTACACCAAAGTGAATGTGCAAGGTAAAATGTTAATTGTCTTCTTGTATTTAGATGACTTAATATTTGCTGGTAACTTTGGCATAGCAGATTTTAAAGCAGTCATGGAAAGTGAATTTGAAATGACTGATCTCAGTCTTATGAAGTTTTTTCTGGGCATTGAAGTTCAGCAGTCTGAAAGTGGTATTTTTATATCATAGTCTAAATATGCAAGTGAATTTTTAAAAATATTTAACATGTCTAATTGCAATACAACCCAAATGCCAGTAATAACAGGTTTAAAATTGAGCAAGGATGATGAAGGATCAACTGTAGATCCTACGTTGCTTAAAAGGATTGTAGGAAGCCTTATGTATTTAATAGCAACAAGACCAGACATCATGTATGCAGTAAGTCTGATCTCAAGATTCATGGAGTCACCAAAAGACTCACATTGGCAAGCAGGTAAAATAATTAGGAGGTATGTAAGTGGCACAAAAGACCTTGGTATTATGTATTCAACCTCAAAAAAATTTAAACTCATTAGCTACACTGATAGTGACAATGGAGACAACATAGATGACATCAAAATGACAACTAGGTACACATTTTATTTTGGTATAGATGTTGTTTCATGGGCTTCAAAGAAACATCTCATAGTAACTATGTCTTCAGTAGAAGCAGAGTATGTTGCAGCGACAAGTGCTACATGTCAAGCTGTCTAGATGAGGAGAGTGTTAAAAGACTTGTCACCGAACCATCAAGAATCAACAACCATATTCTGTGACAACAATTCACCCATTGCATTATCAAATAATCATGTGTTTCAAAAGAGAACCAAGCACATCGACATAAGGTTTCATTTCATAAGAGAGTTGGTGAACAACAAAGAAATTTGTTTGGAATTTTGTAGGTCTCAAGATCAACTTCCAGACATCTTTACAAAACCATTGGCAAAGGAAACATTCTAGTATCTGTGTAGTTATCTTGGAATGACAAGTTTTGCATAGTGAACTTTGTCATGCACAGAGCATGTTTAAGCTCTGAAACATTTTGTAAATTTTGTTTTAAAAAATCCCCATCTGCTCATAATTAAGGGGGAGTGTTGGAAATATTAATTACTCACAGATTCATATCTGATCTTAGCTGACTCTGTCGGAGTCCGTATTAGCTTAGATCTTGTCGGTCACTCTGACAAGAGAGAAGAGTCCACAATTCGGTAATGTAAACTAGTCAATTTAATTTATGACACTAATTTTGTAGGTAGATAGTTATTACAACCATTAATGGAAATTCTGTAGATTCACGTAGAAGCAATTTTTAGGTTTCCTATAAATAGTAGAAGAAGATTGTAAATCAAGTTAGATAGCAGAACTCATGAGAGAACTCCAATGTGAGAAAAAGAGAGAAAGTGAAGTTGAAGCTCAAGCTTCTGTGTATGTGATTATGTCGAAGAGTTGAAGCTCTGTAAAAGGATCAGTCAGTGAGCTGACAAGTTTGGATCAATAAGTTTAAGCTTGTATTACCTTTGTTATTTTTGGTGAAGTTATTCATATGAAATAGTTTATGTTTGAATGCATGTTTGTTTAGCTACACATTTCCTCCAGATTTAATTCTGTAAATGTTAGTTACAATTACGGTTGAGTGAACGAACAAGAATCCATAAATTTCTCACTCTATGAAATTTCCAGGTTTTACCACAGAGTGGTCGACACAAGTCTTCCTAAATATTTGATTATATGTTTTTGTAAGTTATGTTGAATTGTTAATGTGTCCAGTTTTACTTCATCTTACACATAGGTGAAAAATATTTGTAATTTCTTAAGTTTGTCTTTTAGACTAAGAAACATACTCTGTAAACTCCGACTAAAACCAAACCAGAGAAAGTGAGTCCAAGTAAATCGATTGAGTAAAATTGACAAGTTGTCAAGGGAAATAGACTAGTGGTCGAAGTGGTCAAGCCAACTGGTGGTCGAAGAGGTCAACCCGACTAATGGTCGAAGTGAAGTTAGCAACAAGTGGTCGAAGTAAAACCTATCGGTAGAATCGACAAGTAATTGTCGGTAGAACCTACAAGTAATAATTTTTAAAGGTAAATTAGCTGGGTCTAAAATGGCGACTAAAGTTGGTATACTTGTCTCGTCGATTTCACCCGACAAGTAAAAAAAAAAGGATGATTTCTCTAAAGCTAGATCTAGAATGCTTATGAAACCTTTTAAGAACAAGATCTAGATTATGGGATTTGAGCAGATAGATCTATGTTAAAATTACTTTAAGATAATAGAGCTAAACAATATCAAAGCTGTGAACAAAGTAACCAGATAAAAAAATTGATTTTGAAGGAGGAAGAGGAGGAGAGAAATGCTCGTAGCCTTGAAGATCCACCGTGGAGCTTTCAAGTGGAATGTCGAGGGACTATGCCTTTGGAAGGTGTTGAAGAGAGTGAAGAAGCAAACTAGATTAGCATTTTCTCCAATCTAGGAACCTGCAGCTCAGCTGAAATCAAAAACTTGTCGAAATACTTGTGAGATCCGACTAGTACATACACAGAGATTCAGAATAACATGCATATAAACTTATAAAACATGCTAAATCTAGATCTCTAAACATGCATCAAAGGAAAGAGATGGCCAATAAACTTATTGAAAAGCACCTTTCCTATCAAGATTATAATAAGATTATTATAAATCTTAGCAATGAATCCACAAGCAATCAGCAAATTATGAACATAGATACATGTTACCTCAGTAAAAAATGGCAATGATCATCCACACATACAATGGCATAACATCGTCTTGCCTCCAAAGCTTCTCTTTATTTCAAATGAACAATAACAACAGTACAATAGCAGCAGCACCTCAATCCTAGTTCTAACTAGCTTGGAAGAGGTTGCTTGTACTTGATTTATACAAAAACCAAGAGATCCAGCCCAGGGGGGTGCAAATCCCAAGGAGACAGATCAAATCAGCTGATGGAGAGTCAATCAATGCAGACCAGAAGCTGAACTGAGCCTACTTGTCAACCGGGGGCTTGATTGAGATGACACATCAACCCATAAACTGACACATCAGTCCACAGAGAATCCAGGAGAGTCCACACATGTGGAGGAGAGAGAGAGAGGGCACAATTCCCCATAAAGACTGCTGAAGATCAACTCTGGATCTGATTTGATCTCCTCCTTCAGTCAAGGATTTGTCAGATCGATTCAATTTGGTTCAGATCTGACTGATTTCAATCAAATCGGCTGAGAATCCACTGATCTATGAT
This sequence comes from Pseudotsuga menziesii, assembly GCA_001517045.1. Lineage (NCBI taxonomy): Eukaryota > Viridiplantae > Streptophyta > Pinopsida > Pinales > Pinaceae > Pseudotsuga > Pseudotsuga menziesii. The sequence continues at coordinate 45,308 of LPNX011107066.1, read as the reverse complement.
TTTGGATTTGCTCCATTATTGATCAATTTTTAAAAAAAATTCAATAATTGATTTTTGGGGCTTTCTGATGTGAGTGATGGAAAATCACTCAAAACTAGGAAAAAGTGGGTCCATGGGTTTACATGGTGCTCTTAGCTTGAAAATGAGCACCTACATGACTGAAACTGATTATTTGGCCCACTTTTGTTACAAAATCCATTTTTCCAATTAAACTATTAAAAAATAGCCTAAGTTTTGAAAAAATTAAATTTTGATAAAAAACACTGAAAAAACTAAAAAATTGAAAAAAAATGAAAAAACCTAGGGTGACTTAGACATGTTCATATGACTCGACCATGATGTATAGCATGTTTATACATTGACACATAGACTCTAATAACCTCAATAGGCCTAAATGCCAAGCCAACCACCCCAACTTTGGAGGTATGGAGTGAAAAACTCAGAAATTATCAATCGTTTAATCAATAACCAATAATAACCAAGGGAAAAAACACCCTAGGCTGATCGGATTGACAAATAAATTCCAAGAGACCGAGTCTTTTACAGACACTTTCATGCTAGAACATTTATTACAATTCCCCCATGGGGTATGAATATGTGATATAGTACAACAAGCACTTCCTAGAAGTACGACTAAAGGTCTTCTAAAATCTGAACAAGTTATCCTTGTCCGGTTCACCAGGATCACTTGATAAAAAACCACTAAGTACAACTTAGGTGGTAACATTATGGCTCCAACTGTGGGACGTGTGCTCGATCTGGTATTTAAGGCAAGCAGAGGATACAAGAACACCAAAATCTCTGGTTTATATACCCTGCAAAAACATCTCAACTTGACAAGAAAAACCTCAGTAGCACAAGTTTTATAAAAACCCAAATGAACCATTAAGTTGATTTATTTAAACAAAATAAATGTAACTAACTAAAAGAAGCAAAGTTTTATTATAGCTAAGTATAAAATAGAAATGCAGAAAGTAAATGCTCTCTTTCAAGGATCTTATTTTCCTACTCTAAGAATGATATAAAAAGGGTTAAGTGTAATCAGAAATCCAATGTAACCACCTAAGCATTTTATTAACATAAAATTTTTCTTCCTTGTCTTTGGTTACCAGCCAAAGTAAGGATACCTTATTCAGAAATTGCAAACTTGCGTGATGATTCAAAATGGGCGGGATGGATGGGAGATCATAGGCATGAAAAAAGTCATAAAAATTCTTCCCAACTTGTATGTGCTCATGCAGGTTGCTTCTATCCATGACTGGATAGGACTACTATACCAATCAGAATGATGAGGCAGACTGACTACATCATCATACTGATCACCGAGGCTTATCAAATGATAACTTGTTGCACAAGCCCCAAGCAGCTCCAAATCATAAGGAACCTCTATATGTGAAAAAGATGGATGAGACTGATATTCCACTGACTACATCACATCTGACTTTTCACAATACTATTTCTCAATGTCTTCATTACGGATATCCTTGTGTGACTCTACATGGTATGAATCTGAATGATCACATGAAAATTATGAATGATCCTCTTCCATACTAAGGTTTTCCCAGGCATCCAGATATGTGCTCCCCTCTATGGACGTATCATAGATTGGAATTCCACAAATTTTTGAATAGACACTCCCATTGTTGGACATATCATGGATGGGATTCTCCATAATATTTTCACAAGTTGGATTATCTATGAAATTCCAATAGTCATAATTCCCATCCATGTCATATGTGGGGGACTCTTCATCCATGTCATTATGCTCCTACCTATCCATGTCTTCCTTGTATTCATAACAATCTTCTTCAAATAAAATGTTACAAGGCAATAAACTTTCCAAACCTTCATCAACATGTGGAGAACAAGGTCTAGTTCCACCACACACCATACTGATCTTATCATAAGTTTATTTACATGCTTCTGTTATGATATCATGAAAAGGATCTTCAATCAAGGAAACCTTTTGGACATATTCAATGGGATCACTTGGTATGTGTTGCTCAGTGGATTTCTCTAGAGGTATTTCTGGAAAGATATCAGCATTGCAACACACTTGAGAATACACCAAATCTTCAATATCCTCAACTATGGTGACATGAGGAGAGTCTTCAACAATGTGTTCCATCATGGGCTCCTCCTAAAGCTCTTCAATAGGATCATCTTGGATTTTCCCTTCCTCAGAATCTTGCTGTGTATTGGGAGATACCTCATATTCTTTAAGAAGATGCTTAATCGCTTCCTTTCTTAAATAACTACTAGGATGCTTTTTGATGGGAGTTTCATGAACCTAGCTTCACTTAAATTTTCAAGAAGTGATTCCAAGTCTTCAATACTTTGTATCATGGAAAAAGGTCCATCATATGTTTCTATGTGATATTTTGTCCCAGATAGGTAGAAGGTACAGATCTTTTCAAGGAACTTTTTAAAACCATTCATACTACCCCTACCATCATGCCACTGCTCTAAAAACATCCAAAGGTAGCTTGGAAAAGAAGTTATACATTTATTAGGAAGGCCCTGATAGAACCAACAACAGACCTCGCCCCAAAAAGTACCAGCAAACATTTCCATCATATTTTCTTCATGAAGAATATTAAAGTCAGCCATCAACTAAAGGAAATATTTGACATGCCAGATGGCCGAATCACCATAATTTCCATGAAAAACTGGAAGCCATTTATATGCATCCCCCACACCATTACAAGATTTAGGAAAACCTGGGATGTTTGAGAAATCGATAGGCTGAAAAATTCCAGTTATTTGGGCACCATATTTCTCCTTTAATTCATCCATATCAAAAATTAATAGTATGCATTTGATATAACCATTCAACCTTGTACTGAAAAGGTGGAGCCGTCAAGTGATGAGCTTTAAAGGTTTTAACATGTCGCATGGGCTCATCTACACAAAACAAAACTTCACAAGTTTATGAGATAACAGGGTTTTATCCCTTCAATGGAGTCGCCATGTGAAAAAGAAAAATAAGCATTTATAAATCTTTTCACAAAAAATATTTTTTTCTTTTCTTTGTAAAAATAAAAACTGGAAAAAAAAGTCAGTGGAGTCACCAGATGAAAATTAAAGATCTACTCTAAGCATTCATCAAACAAAGGAAAAACAAAAAGGAAGAAAACAAAAGTCGTACTTGGGAATAAAAAGATTTATCCCCGGCAGTGGCGCCAAAAAGTGTTGCCGCCTTTCACACACCTGGGTCATGTGGCAGAAATATTCAAGCCACTCGGTGTGTCCTTGGGGACAAGTCTCGAGTCAAGGCTATCACCATGTTCTTGACTCCTCCGTTTAGGCTCAACTCTTAACGAAGCCAAGGGGGGTAGACCCTATTAAGTTACTAAGGCTAATTACTTAGTATGGTGATGTTAAACTGAATGAATTACTTAGGAGTTTGAAATTTAACCATAAACAACCACAGATGACAAGATACAATAATGAGCGCATGAAAGCACAATGCTGAGACACTATATATATATATATATATAGCAAGAAAATAACCAGTGCCTTAAATGGAGTCAAAAGAAAATCAATGTACTTGCATGTTCTTGGAGTGAATGTTTTGCAATTGCCTCTTGGTCCATTTTAAGTTAATGTGAAATATGAGTTGATTAAAATTAGGCAAAGGGGTGGACTCCAGATATACCTGAGAGTACTTGGAGTATGTCCAAAACTAAACCTTCACAGCTACCCGCAAGGAATATGTGGGTTGAATGGAGTCTCTGGGGTTGTTGTTCATAACGCACCCCTTAGGGTGTGACAGAGATTGACGCCCCGAGGTCACTTTTCAGGAGTTCCCGCTTCCTTTGGGTATTTTTCCACCGTAATGGTTTGATCTAGGTGTTGGATTTTCAACTGATGTTTTGTCAATTTGGGAGAATGAATTATAATTATACTAGTCACTCAAGTGCTTTTGATACAGCTTGACTGATCGGACGAACTATAGCCAAGTGCAGAGCATACACACCAGATTTTTGTCAATTTTAGTATATTTTGAGATGGATGTTCTTGTTAAAAAGAAAACCCTCCAGAAACTTCTTTCGGTCCAAGTGGACCTCAATCGGGGAATCAAAAAAGGGTTGATTTTATTATGGTTACTAAAACAAATGATGATATAAAATGAAACATAAAAGATAAGCAAACCACAATTTTCTAATTAGACTACCACGAACCTTTCTTCACCTTTCAGCTCAAATGGAGGCTCGTGGGGTAAGTATTAAAGTTACTTTGAAACCAATAGAAATGGAATATGGAATTGATTTTAGATCAAAGTATATTACCATGTATATTAGTACTATGCTAGATTGGAAAAAGATAAACGAAAGCAAAAAATGACACAAACGCAAATTCCCCCAGGGGGGATGGGGAATGGGCTCGAAAGAGCCTATTCAGAATTATTTTTATTACGAGTGGTTACAATATTAGCAAACTGATATAATGCCTCTTGATTCTTATACAGAATGAAACCAAGAGCTTACAAAGCGCAAAAATTAAAGATTTCAGTAAAAAAGGGAGACCCCTGGGGGGATTGGGAAGGCCCAAAAGTCACTTTCGAAAAGCAGCTCCTCCTCTTTTCTGTTATACATTCTAAAAACCAGCAATATTATTAGACTAAAATATGCCCAAAATCACTCTAAAAGTACCTTTAGGTCAGCTTACTTTTAACCAAAAAAAGCTAAGTTAAAACTAGTTAAAAAAGGTAAAAAGGGAACCAAGGAAAGAAAGCTTTTCTTGGGATATTGGCTTGCCTTTTAGGCATCCAATATAATGTGCACTGATTTCTAGATTTATCTTTTATAATAGAAAACAAAATCTAATGCATGCAAGCTACAAATTCTCTTTAAAATTCCATGCAAAAAGGACAATTTCCCTAAAGCTAGATATCAAATGCTTATGAAACCTTTTAAGAACAAGATATAGATTATGGGATTTGAGGAGATATATCTATGTTAAAATTAATTTAATATAATATATCTAAACAATATCAAAGATGTGAACAATGTAACCAGGTAAAAAATTTGATTTTGAAGGAGGAAGAGGAGGAGAGAAATGCTGGTAGCCTTGAAGATCCACCATGGAGCTTTCAGGTGGAATGTCGAGGGACTATTCCTTTGGAAGGTGTTGGAGAGAGTGAAGAAGTAAACTAGATCAACATCCTCTTCAATCTAGGAACCTGCAGCTCAGCTGAAATCAAAAACTTGTCGAAATACTTGTGAGATCCAATTAGTATATACACAGAGATTCATAATAACATGCATATAAACTTATAAAACATGCTTAATATAGATCTCTAAACATGCATCAAAGGAAAGAGATGGCCAATAAACTTATTGAAAAGCACCTTTCCTATCAAGATTATAATAAGCTTATTATCAATATTAGCAATGAATCCACAAGCAATCAGCAAACTATGAACATAGATACAGGTTACCTCAGTAAAAAATGGCAATGATCATCCACACATACAATGGCATAACACCATCTTTCCTCCAAAGCTTCTCTTTATTTCAAATGAACAATAACAACAGTACAATAGTAGCACACCTCAATCCCAGTTCTAACTAGATTGGAAGAGGCTGCTTGTACTTGATTTATACAAAAACTAGGAGATCCAGCCCAGGGGGGGCGCAAATCCCAAGGAGACAGATCAAATCAGTTAATGGAGAGTCAATCAATGCAAATCTAAAGCTGAACTGAGCCTACTTGTCAACTGGGGGCTTGATTGAGCTGACACATCAACCCATAAACTGACACATCAGTCCACAAAGCATCCAGGAGAGTCCACACATGTGGAGGAGAGAGAGAGGGCACAATTCCCCATAAAGACTATTGAATATCAACTCTAGATCTGATTTGATCCCCTCCTTTAGTCAAGGATTTGTCAGATCCAGTCAATTTGGTTCAGATTTGACTGATTTCAATCAAATCGGTTGAGAATCCACTGATCTATGATTTTGGATTTGCTCCATTATTCATCAATTTATTAATTAAAATAATCAATAATTGATTTTTGGGGCTTTCTGACCTGAGTGATGGAAAATCACTCAAAGCTAGGAAAAAGTGAGTCCATGGGTTTACATGGTGCTCTTTGCTTGAAAATGAGCACCTACATGACTAAAACTGATTATTTGGCCCATTTTTATTACAAAATCAATTTTTCCAATTAAACTATTAAAAAATAGCCTAAGTTTTGAAAAAATTAAATTTTAATAAAAAACACTGAAAAAACTAAAAAATTGAAAAAAATGAAAAAACCTAGGAGGACTTAGACATGTTCATATGACTCGACCATGATGTCTAGAATGTTTATACATTGACAAATAGACTCTAATAACCTCAATAGGCCTAAATGCCAAGCCGACCACCCCATCTTTGGAGGTATGTTGTGGAAAACTCAGAAATTATCAGTCGTTTATTCAACAACCAATAATAACCAAGGGAAAAAACACCCTGGGCTGATCATATTGACAAATAAAGTCCAAGATACCGAGTCTTTTATAGACACTATCATGCTAGAACATTTATTACAATTCCCCCAAGGGGTATGAACATGTGATATAGTACAACAAGCACTTCCTAGAAGTATGACTGAAGATCTTCTGAAGTCTGAACAAGTTATCCTTGTTCGGTTCACCAGGCTCACTTGATAAAAAACCACTAAGTACAACTTAGGTGGTAACAAGGCCGTAAACTTTATGATGGTTCATCTTCTAGGGTTACGTTTTGGAATTTTGGGGTTTTCACCCTCATTATTATTATAAATAGGCCCCTTTGGCCTCATTTTGTATTCAGCTTGGCACAGATGAGCGTAGCAGCCACATCTCTTCTCAGAGATAGCTACCATCATTCTAGCAATTGTATTACAGTCTGTTCTATTTCCACAATTTAATAGAATATGTGTTTACTGTATCTCTGTTATCTTTGCAAAATGTCTGTTATTATGACTCTGTATCTGTTCTTTCATTTCATTCACACATAAATATGGATCAGTTTTCCTCGGGGAAACCATAAAGGAGAAAATCCCGCAACTTCCTTAGAGATAGAATGAGCACCAATAGCAAAAGTAAAACCCAAAAACACAAACATGATCTTTGACAGTTGTTCTCTCTCTCACTTGTGCAAGATCCTATTCTCTCACTCATGTGCTACAGTTGAGTGAGTGTGTGTTTCTAATAGAGATTCTCGCTCTCTATTTATACTTGTTTTCCACTTGACATTTACTCTACAGAGCCGACTTCTCTAGGATAGTCTAGTAACCCTAATACCCCTCAACTATGGGGACTATTTCCTCGACTTACAACGGAGGGTTAACCTCAATGACTTTACATGAATTTATTATATTAATGACTCTCCCAATTGAAGGAACAAACATCTCCATTGGGGTACAATGAAATACAATATAAAATATACAAGTGAATACATTCCTAAGTTACAAATACATCAACATTAGATACAAAAAAAATTGGGCCCAAACTGACTTTGTTAGGCTTGGAAATTAGGAAATAACTATGGTAAACCATGAAATGCAATGCATTGCAACAATCATTGAGCTTGGCAAAACACAATGTAAATCCATAAAGAAAAATATGGGGGGAGACAGAAATTTCAGACCTACCCGTGCTCCAATTGAACTCAGAGATGTAATGGCCACCAAGATGCGAATTAAGATAATGATCCAACAAATCAGGGAGTTCTTAAAAAAAACTCTCATCTAGTGAAATATTGAGCTAGACCACTCAACACTTTTATTCTAGCAATTAAACAAATTATACTCATTGGTTTGGAAAGAGCTCTAGAAAATTCAAGATGGAAAGAGACCTTCCTCGAATACTCACATATTAGACTTGTATCGTTGATGAAGCATGTAAACGATACCTGGAAACGATTAACACTATGTAATATATGGTACAATCCACGTTACACTCATAATATATTCGAAGTTAATGTCATAATAACTACTCCATAATCACAATACTACAAGACAATAGATATATATAACATGTATGCCACAATTGCATGTAGTATTAATGAACAAAGGAACATTATATACTTCATAATTTCCTCTATTGCATCGTACTAATCTCCATTACACCAGTAAAAACCTATCTATAGATAATCAAAACAATAACTAAATGTCTTTAGTAGTATCATTTCATGTAATATTTAAGGTATTAAAGGAAAATCATGGTGCGGAGTTAATACCATATGAATTACACTAGTACAAAGAAAATATTGACTTGACTCTTAGTTTAAATCCCAAACCCAAAGGTATGATTATAACTAGATTTCAAGCATACATGTGAAAATATATAATATCAAAATAAACATGTATATAAAATACCAAAATAAAAGTGTATAACATAATAAACAAAATGTAAGCATGGTTTCCATAGGTAACACTACAAGTTCTTTCAAACAATGATTAAGGTGAACTAATCCATATGTAGAACTCTAAGTTATTTCAAACAATCCTTAAGGTGTATTAATCCAATAGTGTGGAAACATACCTAATAACTGCATAAGTACTTTTAAACAATCCTTAAGGTGTATTAATCCAAGAGTAGGGAAACATACCTAATAACTATATAAGTGCCTTAAAAAATTCTTAAGGTGTATTAATCCAAGAGTATCGAAACATACCTAATAAAGACAAGGTGTAGCAGTAATGTTGCATACTCCTTGCCTTTAGGATTGTAAAACGTGGAGAAAGCTTAAGTTCGGATAATTAGGTCTCAGGCCACCTCCATAGTCATGGTTGGTAAGGAGGAAAGGTAAATAAGAATCCTGCTAAACAAATACTTGCAGTCCTGCAAGACCAATGTTGTATCAACTATCTGGTTGTTCGTCTGGTGAACCGACTAACCCCCGATGTTTAAGTCCAGTCAATGAAAGTCTCTCTTGGAATCTGGGTCAGTTGGAACTATTATCCTGGAAGATGTAGTTGTTGTTGTTGGTCCCTCCAATTTGTGCATTTGGAGGCATGGATAGCGTCTTTGTTTCACTTCGGACGACCCAATATAAATGCGATTAGCTTTTAGTTCACAAAACCAAATTCTACATTTTACTCTCAAAAGAATTGAAATGAAACTCAATAGAAACTTAAAACTCACTTTTGATTTGAAACAAAGATAATGCAACAACTGCTTTAATCGAGGTGAGGCAGACAGTCTTTTGGTTTAAGTTTATTGAGGATAGCTATTTTCAATTGATTCATTAGGAGGAATTGGCGGGATGGGGTGTTCACATACGCATGAGTACGAGGGATGAGGGACATTGAGATTAGCTTAGCACTCATGGCACATAGTGGATATAATGAGGAAGGATAAATCCTTGGTTTGATTATGATTCAACACTATCACTTGCCCCAATAATTTCCAAGTTTCAGATATAATGAACTAGAGGTAGGATTTTTATTTTTCTGTTGTTGTAGCGATCCCATATTTGATAATTAAATTGGTAGATAGATTTATGTTTCCCTTGAGTGTCTTAGAGCTCAACCATATAATAAATGGGAATTCAAAATACTAACTCAAGTATCAGAATGATTCATTGCACTCATAGAACTCCTAGACAAATTTAAATGATCATATTCAAGATAGATGGTAAATACGTTCGGGTTAAAAAAAACATAGCTATCAATATCAAAGAAAATAATGGATTATGAGAAGAGAGAATCTAATAGAAAAATTAAAGTAAGGTCATAAAATTACCATTGAATTTCATCTCTCCATGTCTTTTGTAAATTAAACTTAACCACTCATTTGCATAATAAACAACTTTATAACATATTTAGTAACCGAGGAAAATAACAGATCTATCTGTGTCTTTTTATGGTTAAAACACTAAGATGCACTTTTTTCACAATGATATTCATACATTACACAACCTTTTTAGGATATTTATATAAATATTTTCTGCCAATTTTCAAATATCCTAATATTGTGGTCTAAAATGTTTATGGACATGAATGATGTAAAAACTATTACAGTGAAATGCCAGTAGTGTAGTTAGATATGTCAATAAGAGCATCTAACAGAAAAATTAGATTATGCAACTTCCTTAATATGTCATATTATTGATTTGTGCGATTGTTTTTACTATGCAAATTTAATGCACAATTACACATAAACCAAGCCTAAATAAGTTTTCAGCATCATGAGCAATGCGTCTCCTGTTAAAAATTTCTTATATATTGCACTGAAAGATGAAAATGAACACTTTTGGAAATAAAGTCTAGTTACTATTGATTAATTAATGTCCTCCCAAATGGATAACTAGTAACAGATGCATGAATAACCCATATGAGTTATGGTAGAAATATGGTTTAGCTAAAAGAGGATGAAGATAATAAGTAGTTGAGGCATAAACAATTGGTGATTATAACTACATAGAAAGAACAAGAAATAAACAACTTGTTTGTGAACTGGAAAAAAAATGAATAAAAACCTAAACCCTATCAAAGTTGCTACTTCAGATTTATGGGAACCATGAAATCCTCTAATCCCCTTTGTTATTCTTTTACAATAACAATACAATGCAATATTATCCCTTTTACAATAATAATTGAATGAAATATTATCTAGAGACCTGAACCTTTCTATCATGGTCATGGCTGTAACAGATACACTCCTTCAAAAATGAGAAAATAAACTCCAAAATAAGATATTTGTTTCTTGAAAAGAAACTCCAAAATAAGATATTTGTTTCTTGAAAATCGAAAATATATTAAGACGGTTATACTTCTCAGCTAAGGATCTACATATAATTTGATCCTTGTATGGCAGATGGATATTAAAGGAGATCCCTCCACTTCAACAAAAGAAACCGCATCAATACACCAAACTAACTTACATCTTGGGTATGCAAACTAAAACTTTTAGCCTTATTCTTGTTCTTTTAAACATTATAGTTCTCATATCTTCATCCTGTTTTTGTTTTAATTTGACATCTATATTGATAGACTTAATACTTTTCCTAGTGGGCCCTTTGAGGGTATAGGAGATGGCCATCATTCTCATATATGAGAAACCAAAATATGAAGTCTTGATCAAAACACTAATTAGTGCTACTCCTCCATCCGTACCAAGAGTTTAAAAAAATCTATAACCAACAAGAAAAATCCTTCCTTGAAATGATCATACATATTTTGCTTAATAGTTTTTGTTGTGGAATTTAATGTCAACTTTTAGTTGTCAATACATGTTTTTAACTTATGAGCTTGTTCAAGACCAAATAAATCTATTCAAAACTTTTTTTATGTTTTTAATTTTTCTTTTACAGAAAACAAAAACTAAAAAATTAAATCAACTCTAAATTCATCTTAACATTAATTTTGACACTTACATTTGGACGAATAAAAAATTTATAATTTTTTTAATTATTCAATATGAATAAATAAATACATTATATCAAATTAAATAATAAAAATTGTATTGCATTACTACTTATACTTTGAAACAAAATTTTATGAATAATTCAAACCAAAATTAATAAATACATATGTCATGAATCTTTTGTTTTCGAGTATAGGAGTTTATTTTGTTGCTCAAAAGGGTGTAAATCATGTAGTGATAGAGTGTACTCTTGACAACACCCTTTGCAACATAATGCAAAAAAAAAAACTCTTACATGGAAATTTAAACTTACATGAAAGTTTACAATTTTTGGAGATTTAAATTTACATTAAAGTTCAAAGTTAATTTTAATTTTTATGGAAATGTTATCACAACATTACAAAAAAAATTGATATTTTTTAAATTCCATTTGATTTATGTGAAAAATATTAATACGAGAAGACTATGAAATTTCAGATATGTTGACGAAACAAGCAGAATTATGTGAAGCTCGTTCCAAGTTAAGTTGGATGTGATTCCACGAAGTTGAGATGGACTGAAATGCCTTCCTTTCTGAAGACAAGGTTTATAAAATGGTTGATTAAATGCGTATGGTTTATAATGTGCCTTTTTCAATTGTCATTCTACAACTTGATGTTTTCCATAATAGGAATTATGGTCAATGCATTAAGAAAGAGTTCCCTTCACTAATGTAAAGAGAAAGCCATTGGAATTTGTATATTTCAGATTAGGATTAAGATTTTTGTTCTCACACTAATTTTTAAATTTTATTATATGGAGAGTAATAAGTTGCACCTTCCATCTCACTTCATTATAAACGAACGTAGATCCAAATCCTAGGCTCTATCAAGCGCCGAGAGGGATCAAATCTCTTCGTAGGTATCTATTGATTTGATTCAAACCAAAAGACACATCTTTTTATTTAAGGTCCACATATAATATTTAATATTATTTATGGCCCACATATAATATTTATTATTATTTTTTATTTTGTTATGAACTAACATTACAACATTTCTCCATACATGGTTTTAAAACCATATGCAAGGCCCTCCTACAACCATGGGTTGTTTAGGAGGCCTTGCACATGGTCCTAAAACCATTTGCAAGGCCCTCCGAAACCATGTACAATAAAACTATGGGTTGTTTAGGAGGCCTTGCACATGGTTTTAAAACCATGTGCAAGGCCCTCCTAAACCATGTACAATTAAATTATGGGTTGTTTAGGAGGCCTTGCACATGGTTTTAAAACCATAAACCATGCGCATGCTTTTAAAACCATGTGCATAAAAACCATGTGCATGGTTTTAAAACTATATGTGCATAAAAATCATGTGCATGGTTTTAAAACCATAGTTTTATGCACATGGTTTTAAACCATGGTTTTAAAACCATGCACATGGTTTAGGGTTTTAAAACCATGTGCAAGGCCAACATTTTTTATTATTTTGTTAAGTAAAAACATTACAACATCTCCCCCATATTGTGTTTTTTTCCTCACCCATATTTTTTTACCGATAATTAAATTTTTACTTTTTTATTGTTTTGTTAGGTAAGAAGATTACAACATCTCCCCCATATTAGGTTTTTTTTCTAGCCGACATTTAGTTTGTCCTATAATTTTTAAAAAAAAAATTATTAATAAAAATAACGTTACGTAATGTTACAAGATCTCCCCCATACTGGGCTGTAGAGTGCCTCTCGGCACAATTATCATCCAGAGTAGAGTTTGAATTTTAAATTTGTAAATGTAAGTTTACATCAAAATATAAAATATTAAGATATTGAATTGTATGTTTGAATAGAGAGGTAGATCATTATGATTATCCACATTATGAATTTTAACATGAGGATCATGGTATATTGAAACTTATTTTTATGTAAAAAGGTAAAAAGTATTTGCTTTATGTGACATAAATGTCTCTACCTATTTATACAAAAGATAAGTTATATATAAAGAGATAGAGATATTTTTTTTTCTATTGCATAAATATCTCTACCTCTCAAACTCAAATTCACATGGTAACACATTCCTATTTAATAAAAACTAAGTTTTTCATTGAATACTTACATCACAAAACAATTTTAGGCATGTTATGAGCATTTTTTAGGAAAATATTTGGAAAGTTAGTCATGGGCATTTTTTGAAAACAAACATATTCACATTGCAACCAATGTACATTGTGATGTTAGTAGGGAGCACCACTCTCTTGTTATTGCCCTCATTGCAAAGCATAATGGTACATTGGGATTTATATGTTTTTTTGGACTACTTCTATCCACCAATATAAGATATTACTTTTGTTTACATAGTTATTAATTTTATGTCATAAAAAATATTCCAAGACACATATTTTAGGCATGTGAAAGGGGAAATCTATAATATTGCAAATAAGAACATTTCCAACATAACTCAAATACAGATCTCACACTAAAATACAAAATAGACATTTTCAATGAAATATTAAACAACGAAGGCCAAATGTTATATAATGTCAACCTTTTCTTGTTTGTCATCATTGGAATCCGATCATGCATTGTTTACTAAAATTGCAATTCTCGGTTGATGATGTTGATTTTGACATTTTCTTGTTTTCCATCATTTGAATCCAATTTGCGATGAACAATCTTACAAACAATCATAAAAAATACATGCTCCAAGCATTGGCTATGTCTATTTCACAATATGTCACAAATTTCACCAATGGTTCAAATGTATAATAAGATGATGACCATTAACGAGAAAAACAAATACGGTTATGTGTAGGGAAGCGAGTAATGTTATCCTACAATTTATAGGTCCAATCATGATTAGTAAATGGTCAAAGTGCTCATGCAAATTGTATATACACCTGGAATTAGCCCACCTAAGTTACCAACCTATCTTGTTGTAAAATTTGATAATTACATTGGGCCTCAATGGGAGCAATCTCAACCAAAGCACATACAAATTCCACCCATAAATTGAAATAACAAGAAACAAATCCCCCTCAAGATGGCTTGTGCATTGACTATCTATAAATCCCAAGGATTAACATTAATAAGGTCAACCATTGACATTGGTCACAATGAACATAAAAGATTGACCATTGTAAGAATGTTACATACTATAACATTAGAAGTCATGAATGTGAATTGCACCATTGCTCTCCTTCGAACGATATGTAAAGATTAAATACACTTTATGTGTCTTACTTCATAAAAAGGAAGAGGAACGCTTTGTGATAACTACCTAACCTTTTATTGTTTTACTCACATACATATACTTTTTTGTACAACAAATTAATGTGCATTTCATTTTACTTTTTATCCATTTCATGGGTTTCTATTTATTGTTTATTATTACTTATAATAATTTTTTTTTTCAATTTCATCAATGACTATTCCTACCATAAATTAACTAGACTTACTTTCAAATACATAAAATTATATTGTCTACCTACACACAACTTTCTTGATTTAATTTAAAAAAAAAAAGTAAAATTAAAAAAATTACACACAACTTTCTTTATATTGATTTAATTTTAAAAATAATAAAAAGCATGACATGTCTCAAAAGATTAAAATTAAAAAAGGTACCATGTGTGGAAAAAGTGAGTTAAACTCGATCAATATAATTAGAGTCAAACTTGATCACTACCTAACCCTTTATTGTGTTTTTAGATAGAAACGAATATATTTATAAGAAGTAATGTAGCCACTGAAGAGTAACCACATAGTTTGGGTGCCCTTAAGGGAGCGATAATCAGAAAGACAAAATCAATCCATATAATTCAGATTGTTACATTTTGAATCTTGCAGAAAGAAACTAGATGCTAGATAACTATATACAACTATGCTTAGGAAGGGCCAAAAAAAAAAATTCATAGACTACAAGGATTAATAAGATTTTCTGCCGTGATGGGAGGAGGAACTTGGTTCTGTCATAGCTTCCAACTTTACAAACTTGAGTTCCATCTTTCACAATTTAATTTCCAGCTCTGCAAGAAACCTCGTGAGGGCCTGTTCAGTCTGTTTGATTGGGAAATCAAATTCCTTCCTCAACTGGGTAATGTCCTGATCAACAATCTACAGACATTGACCTCCTTCTGTATCCATTCGATTCAGCAGGCGATTCATATTCCTCATCCTCTTTTTGATGGCCCAGATATCAGCCTCCACAGTCTGAGCTAGAGGAGAGGACACGGTAGATTCTGAGGAACTATCCATGGGAGAAAATATTATCAGAGTGCCAGCAACCCCTGTAATTCCATTGAGCCTGCAAATAAGCTAGCAACAAGGAAGACAAGGAAAGCCACCACCCTACTTAATACCACCTCCCACCTTCGACATCATTTCAATTGATGCTGCAGGACATAAGATCTCAGGCTTCGTACATAGGGGACGGGAGAAGGATCAGGTCACTTCAGGCTTACGAATGATGAATTTGACATATGTATACTTTTTTGTATAACAAATTAATGCTCATTTCATTTTACTTTCCATGGACTACATGGGTTTCTATTTATTTTTTATTAGTACTTGTAATGTTTTTTTTTTTCAATTTCATCAATGACTATCCCTACCATGAATTAACTAGACTTGCTTTCAAATACATAAAATTATATTATCTACCTACACACAACTTTCTTGATTTAATTTTTAAAATAAAAAAAACATAATCTCTCAAAAAAATAAAAATAAAAATAAAAAGTATACACACCTTTAATTAAAAGCAT
This sequence comes from Pseudotsuga menziesii, assembly GCA_001517045.1. Classification (NCBI taxonomy): domain Eukaryota; kingdom Viridiplantae; phylum Streptophyta; class Pinopsida; order Pinales; family Pinaceae; genus Pseudotsuga; species Pseudotsuga menziesii. Next base: position 29,224 of record LPNX011107066.1, on the reverse strand, counting down.
AACATGCGTCAAAAGATTAAAATTAAGAAAAGTAACATGTGTGGAAAAATGAGTGAACTAAACTCTAGATAATTTGCACCATTATTTCCGCCAATATTTTGACCAAAATCTGGCAATAATTGTTGAAATTGCAGTTTCAATTTGTGGAAATTGCATAATCTTGGTGCCCCATGAGTTATGCAGGGCGTTGAATCCATTTTTGCAATCAAAATTGCAATTTTAGTAACCAAAATAGAAATTTCAGCAAATATGTAAATGAAATGTTGGACAAGGCATGGGTAACACCGAGTGGGTTCAGACATTCCAAGACTTCTTTCTGGACACATCCATCCAAGGATGACACCAACTTCCATATTTAAAAGGACCCACCAAGACGGTTTAATTCATCACCGTGGATTTTGGTAACTCTACAAAGAGTAGAGAACGTTTTTCTTCCATTTTCTATGTATATTTCTATGTAATTGTGTTGATATTTATGGGATTTTGAGGAGATTTTGATTTTTGATGATGGCCAGTAGTGAAGTGCAAAAGATTGGTATCGATCTGGGAACTACCTACAACTATGTGGGAATTTGGCACCAACCCAGAGTAAAATAATTTTCAATGGCCAAGGAAACAAAACCACTCCTTTATATGTTTCTTTCAATGATACAGAGCGCCTTATTGGGGACACCGCAAAGAATTAGGAAGCCATGAATCCCCTGAACACGGTCTTTGATACGAAGAGATTGCTTGGTAGACGCTTCTCCGATGTCTCTGTGCAGACTTATATGAAGCGTTGGCCCTTCAGGGTAAAGTTAGACCCCAATGATACTCCAATGATTGAAGTCGAATACGAGGGAAATAAGATTCAATTTTCACCTGAGGGTATTTCCTCCATGTTGGTCGCCAAAATTGTTGAGGAATTTATTGGTCAGAAGGTGGAGAGTGTTGTGGTTATGCTTCCTACCTATTGTTGGAAATATTAATTACTCATAGATTCGTATCTAATCTTAGCTGACTCTGTCAGAGTCCGTATCAACTCAGATCTTGTTAGTCAGTATGACAAGACACTACAACAAAAACTGGATTTAGCGTCGGATTTTAGTGTAATTTTTTCCCAATTTTGGTGAACAATCCGGTGCTAAGCCTGGTGCTATTGTACAATTTCATAAAACTCCATCTATTGCATCTTTTTTTTCGTCCTTTTTAACATCCATTTTTGCACCCAATTTTTTGCATCTTTTGTTACGCCCAATTTTGCATCTTGTATTGCATCTTTTTTTGTGTCATTTGTTACATCCTTGTTTGCACCCAGTTTGACACTCAATTTTGCATCCAATGTTGCATCTTATTTTGCTCCTTTGTTTTCATCGAGTCTTGCACCCAATTTTGCACCATGTTTTGCATCAAATTATGTGTCCAATTTTGCATCTAGCATTGCATCTAGGTTTGCATCTAAATTTGGGCCCAATATTGTGTCTAGTTTTGCATCCAATTTTACTTATAATGTTGCATCCCTTTTTTCATCTAATTTTGCATCTTGTTTTACATATTTTTTTGTATCCATGTTTGTGCCTAATGTTTCATCTTGTTTTACATCGTATTTTGCATCTAGGTTTGCACCTAGTGTTGCATCTTGGTTGATGTCTTTTTTGCACCTATGTTTGAGCCCAATGTTGCACCTAGTGTTGCGCCTAGTGTTGTGCCTAGTTTTGCGCCCATGTTTGTATCTAATATTGCGTCTAGTTTTGTGTACAATGTTGCATCCCATATTGCATTCAATATTACGTCTAGTTTTACATCTAATGTTTCATCCCATCTTGCATCCAATATTGTGTCTTGTTTTAGGTTTTTGTTTGTGTCAAGTGTTGCTTCCAGTTTTGCACCTGGTGTTACGCCTGTTTTTATGTCCATCGATACAACATATTTTGTGCTCAATTTAATGTCCAATTTTACATCTAGTTAGGAGTCCACTTTTGCATCTATTGTTGCATCTAGTTTTGGGCCTAGTATTGCATCTAGTTTTGAGTCATTAATTGTGTCTAGTGTTGAGTCTTCTTTTGCATCCAATTTTACTTTTACTGTGACATCCATTTTTGTCTCCACATTTGTGTCTAACATAACGTCCACTTTTGCATCCACTTGTGTGTTTGGTGTGACGTCCACTTTTACATCTTGTTTTGCATTTAGTGTTGCGTCTAATATTGCATCCATCTTGCACTACTACATTTTTTACCATTAGAAATACACTGCAATATCATTAGGGCATGGAGGAATCGAACCACCGACCTCCTGTTTGTAAGGCAGGCGCTCTTCCATTGAGCTAGAACCCTTTAAGAATCGAGAAGAGGAGCAATATTAACATAGATTTCATCATTTGAATTCTAATAAAAGACAATAAGATCCAAAGATAGTGATGCTTAAAATCCAGTTTATTTTTCCAAACACATTATTAAGCACAAAAATCTACCGTGATCAGGCAACAAAATATCCTAAAAAATTACACAATCTATTAAAGTGGTTCATAAAAGGGTCTTAGAGAACAACATAATGTATTGATGCATACTTAATAACCTAAACTTGAGAAGGACATAGAATAAGGATGTGTTTAAGAAATAGTTGTAGAATCCAATTGAGGATTGTGTGTTGCTACATAAATGTTTCTATTTGTTGATTATGTGATTTTGTTCAACAATGGGATGGTAAGAGAAGCACTCATGAATGGTTATTAAAAGAAGATGCCTAGCTCAAGATTCTTTAAGCCTCACCTGAATTCTAGTTGTTGTTTCAATTTTCATCGTGCTAGGAATAGGTTGTTTAGTTTTGGTGAGACCTCTAGATTTACATGGACAACAGTAAAACCTTGATTGCGATGAACAAAATAATTTCATCTGCACAAGTGAACTTTCGATTATATTAAAAACAAATCTTGGTGAATGAAATAAATTGACCACAGCTTGAAAACTATAGTGTCATCATGTTAGTGCACTTGATTAAGCATCCTATTTTGACAGACTCTTGAAGACTTTATTCAGAAGTTCAGATACTCTTTTTGATAACTAAATACGTAGATGTTCTCTTTTACAACAAAAATAAGGTTATTAAACAAAATCTGGATTGAAAATATTTAAGTGCACATAACAAGATACATGGACTCAAAATTGTTTTTAGTTAATGTTATTTCTAGATGGTACATTTCATCTTCATAAAGCTATTGTCTAAATTGTTGTCTTTGGTTATTTCAGTCATTCTGAATATTAAACTCCTTTCTTAAACAAGCTAGTACATTTTTTTTTTGGAACATTTCCTAACTGTTTACAACGCTAGAGTCAGATTGTTATTGATGTGTTGTGCAGGACCTCTGACCCTCTAGAATCTAGACATGTATGCATGACCAATTAAAATGTTCATAATAACCAACCAGTTTGAATTGGTGTTTTAACATTCCTTAAAGGAGAAACAAGTAAAGTGGGAAGGCTAGGTTTACCATTTGTAAGGAGACTACTATTATCCCCAAGAAAGAGAGAGCGAATTAGTTAATTATTTTGTCCCATAATGGACCACAAATATCAAAACATCGTCAGTGTAGAAACCACTTGTCACTAATTAGATGCTTTCCAATATTCCAATAAAGTACCTAATCTCCTCAATGGACCCTTATCCTAGGTCCGTTCCATTTTAGATATCAAATGTTCAGCCTATGAGGATTCGAAATCCCAATATTATATAGACCTTTACTTTGGTATGGTCATGGAATACATCCAACAACCCACTGTGGTCAATCAAAGCCCTTTCCTAGACTACAAAGATCAATATGGCTTTCTTTATAAGTTGAATCAATTGTGTGTTCCATCTAGATCAACTTGCCTTCTGCTTATCAAGGATCTTAAAGTCATAAACCCAAATCTCTCGACCACCAAGAGAGATCATACTTCTTGAGGTATAATTTTTTTATTATTTACTCCCATGTCATGTATTAGTTCCTTCATATTAAATGATAAAAAAATTACGCCTAACAAAATTTAATCCCTCTAAGTGCTTGAAGATCTGGACTTAAGATGGATATACACCGGTTACATCACATTACATACATGCACTCAAAGAATAACCTACAGGTCCTTAAACAGAAATATGTGTTCACATCTATCAACACTTTAGATTTTGCATGTACTTGAACTCTATATTAAAACATTGAGGAGTGCAAATACTACATGGTACAAGGTAACTCAAAGATGGATATATGTTGGTTACATCACAGTACAGATCTGCACTCAAAGAATAACCTACAGGTCCTAAAACAGAAACATGTGTTTGCATCTATCAACACTTCAAGTTCTGCATGTACTTGAACTCTGTATTAAAACATTGAGGAGTGCAAATACTGTATAGTACAAAGTAACTGAGCTTAATAAATCTGCAATTTGGAAATTATGGACAACAAGCAAATCTTGAACAGAAAATCACACTAATATATCATTGGAGGAAATTACAATGGTAGCCAACACACAGGTGTCCTAAAGAGGGGTTGACACCACCATCCATGGCATCCTACTAACAAAATTTTCTAAGCCAGTATAACACACTATCAACTACAACTTGATCAAGGGAAAATGAACATTGTTCTTGCTGGGCTAAGAAATGCGCTTCACTAACTTGACAATGTCACACTGAAAGTCTAGTGGATGGCTCAACTCTAGATGGCCCTAGGGAAGAAAACCTACATTTAGTGTATCCAGGATTCCATATAGACTTTCTTCTCCACAAGCTTGGATTTTAGAACTTAGGAGATCAGGGCTCCCTCTTATGCTCTTTGACCAAGATTATACAGCCAGACTGACTCTTCCTGGCCACACCACAGAGGACATCATCTTCCAGTGCATTGGAGATTTCACAATGATTGGTACCTTTGATGGGGATATCATCCCTTGGCCCCCATACTCATCACTAGCAGCCAGATCAGGCACTACTTGACATCATCTCATCTTGTTTAGCATTGAGTTCCTTCTACTTTCAACACTTTAGCAATTTCACGTCATCTTTTTGTGTACCCACACTTTACTTCGTATGCTTCTTAAGTTACCTTTATTAGCTAGTTGATTACCTGTTAGTTATGACATTAAATCTCCTTATTTTGGCACTGTTCTATGAGATACTTTTGCAATCCCATGTTGTACTTTAACTTTTAGTTTTTGGATGTACTTTTTAGACGTGTTGGCCTACTTTTGTGGTCATTTGTCAAACACTACAAAATTATCTATCTTATTTTATATCTCTCTATAAGCTTCTCTAAACTCATTTGGTTGCATTGATGCTATAGTTGTCCCTGTTGCTTGTTTCCATCCTCCATGACAACTTGTTGATTCTTAGAGATTCCAAGCAGGGAAACCCTATCTTTACTATGTTCTTTCATATTTCCAAATGATTCCATACATATTGTGGAAGTTTGTGCCTATTCTTGATGGTAGCCCTAGCTTCCCTTCTCACTGAATGAGCCAGGAACAATACATCCTACAAATCTAATTGAACTCCAGTTTCACGCTTCTGCATCAGCGTTTGGATCTCCTCTCTTCATTGTCTTCCCCTTCGACCCTGCTCTCAGTAATTAACCTTTTTATTCTTTCTAAAATGGTAGATATATGGTGGCTCCAACTTCATGTGTGATCTACAAATGTAAGAAAGAAAAGGAAAAACATTGTTGCTTTAATGAAGGTGATTTTTTTACAACAAGTTACAAAGAGCCTATTGCAAGGAAAATATCATGTCCATCTCTTTTGAATCTATAGCTTATTGCAAGGAAAATATCTTATCCATCTCTCTTGAATTTTGTTGAAGCTATTTGTGATAACCATTGTTAGAGGTGGACACTTTAATACCAATAGTTCTCATTTCTAAATTCAAAGACCAACTCTCCTCAAAGTGATATTGAGCATGTATTGATTATTTTCCCATTTGACTTGTAGGTCATTTTATCCCAAAATTAGCGAATATATTGTGTAGAGTGTATCCTAACTTTGAGATATAAAAAACTTGACTCCAGAACAATTAAACACTATCTCATTAAATGGAGGAATTTCTAGAAGAAGATTTATCATTTACATTGTAATAATACAATGTTGCCTTTTGATATTGCAGTTATCCTTTGACCCTTAACACAAGTTATAATGCATATACTCCACATAGATTTGACGGGAAATGCAACATGTGTTACATAATTAATGGTATGGGAAATATAGCCCTACATAATATATTAATATTGTTTCAAAACAATACTCACTTGGTTAAAACTGGTTTTCTTGAATCCACAGCTTCCTACCATGTTCAGTCATGATATATGTAAGTTTGATTACATAATATGATGGAATCTATAAAAAGTATAATTTGTTCATGTAATCTTTCCTCTACTATTATTTATTGTGTATAGAATGAAAATGGATCCAGAAAGTATTTGAGAATGGGACGGTGCAACTATGGTGCCTCCTGTAAATTACATCATTATTCAGTATGAACTGAAAATCTCTTCAATGTTTTCACGTATTTATTGGTTAAATTGCATGTCATGATACAACCCATATCTCCAAAGGGTTTGACAGGAAGACATGACAGTGCTATTAAGGTAAATAAAGAGTAATTCTCATGCCTTAACCTGGTAATGTGCATAACTTGGAAGCTTCAACCCATTTTTTATCTATGAATTCGAGATGGGGGCGCAGTTTGGCATGAATAAATATCATCTCTTCTTTTGTCTACAAGAATTATATTATATCCTCGTGATTGTTAAGGACCTTCGTGACCACACCCATCATTCTCATAAGCATCAACTTCCTCATACAGAATAAACTGATCTTTACTCTTCTCTGGAGGGCTTGGCCTTATGTGAAGCTCATCTACTCTTTGCCTCAGTTTTTTTGTGTCATCCTCATCATTTACAAGGTCTCTATACTCCACCAAGCACCATGCCACCTTTTTTTTTTACAAGTCATGCACAGAACCAGGCCCCTCTAAACCCTCTTCATCGTTGGACACCTCCACCAGGTCACCATTGCTCAACTTCAATTTCTTAGATTGATGATGGGAAGTCCAAATCATGTATTGATGAAATATTAAAGGATTATGCATAGAAAGTACAGTTAACAAAAAATGATAAAATCTAAGAAGCAACTGATGAATCAGAGGAAATGTTGAAAATGCAAAAATATACATCTAATCAAATGCATTATGAAACTTTTGGCAAGAAACATGATATTAAGAGGGAAGTAATATGCAGGAAAAATGACAAAAGACACATGGGGTAGGTGAGAATAAGAAAAATCCTACTACATCCCCGATATCGTCTGATAAGAAAGACAGGAAGATGCTCAATTCAGTTCAAGTTGGGCTTAAAAAGCATAGCTCATTATCAACATCTAAATCTGACAATATGAAATCCATACTAAAGATAAAGAAGCCTACAAGCCATTTTGAGGTCTGATGTTGCTGGTGCAGTGCCTACAAGCCATTTTGAGAACCATTTGAGGTCTAATGTTTTGGTGCAATATCTTCAATAACTGAGCCAAAGTTGAAAACACCAAAGAGAGACTTTAAAAGGTCATTAGAGAGTGAAAGCAATATTCATAATGATGGAGACAATATTTTGAATTTTTCTTCTTATCTTGAAGAAATTAGGATACAATCACTAGATATAAGCATTATTTCATAGTAGACCATGAGTGAAAAGTAGTTTGGTCAGAAAAGGAAAAGCATGGAAAAATAAATTAGAGGTTCTTGATTAGTGCCTGAAACTGAGTTCCTAGATCGTAAAAAAATAGTGACAGATAACATTGTTAGCAATTTTGAATATTTTAAACATGGAAACACTAAAGCGAGCATTCAGGTTTCAAACTGTAAAGAAAATTTGAAGGGTGAAAAATATTTTGAAAATATTCATGAAAATTATGTTGCTAATGAAGATCATGTTCTTTCTACATTTGTGACTAAAGACAATGAAGTTAGGGTAGTTCCAAACACTTCTTTGCATCAGAATTCCATTATGAAGAAGAAAAGAAAGCTTTTGAAGAAACATAATTTAGGGAGGGCCTAGCTGATATATCCTTGCTTGAACGGGGGGCCTTCCCACCTACTTTGTTTGTACTGACTGAATAATTCCAATATAGGGTGAATAGAAAAGAAATGCTAGAATGCATGGAAAAAATATAGAATAATGGAGCATGCAATAGAATAGGGAATGGGTTGGTGCAGTGAACTTAGCCTTTTGGCCTTGTCTCGATCCGTCAATGAAGGCTTTCATTTCCCACTCAGATGCTTCACTGTAAACTTCTAGAGCTTCCACTTGTTTTGTCACATTTATCACCAACTCCGCTTGCTTTATCTTCTGGTCCGTATATTGTGCAATGAGACTCTTTAGCACAATAGCTCTTTATAGTGAGAATATTTTTTCATCTTATTGCATACCACTGAGCTCTCAGACTTTTCCCTAAAGTAAATCCATGCATTCTTTGATATATCTCTCTAGATTATTTCTCATTCCACTTTATTTTAATACCTAAGGGAGTCTTCTCTTATAAACCTTATCCAAGAAGGAAACACCAGCTCCTTCTAGTACTTACAGCCTCTCTAGCCATGCATATTTAATATCCATTTTTCATTTTGGCCAGAGAATGGGATAATTAGACTTCTTTCCTCTCAGATGTGGTCATAGTATTACCCCTCAAGACGGGCAGCTACAGCTTTATTTCCTAAAAGTATCTATTTGATCTCTTAATGACATAAATTCTATTGTTAATAGTGCTTTTAATTTCCTTGACTCCCTCTATCGTATTATTCATGTCTTCATAGGTGTCATGGTAATTAGGTAGAATGAACATTGTTTTTGTTTTATGAATTGTGGTGAACATATATTCCAATCCTTGATTTGCTGAAGTCCCCCATTTGACTGACTCATATTTCTCTGCCAGCTTGATCCTAAGCTCATTTATTTCCTAGATTACTTCAGCATGTTTCTTTAATGCAACCCTACACAAATTAACCAAAAATTTCACGTGTCCTTTTCAATTTATCATTCTCCTTATGCACCTCTTTCAGTCTATATCCTTTGGTAGTCATCAGGGCTGTAACAATTTGCTGAGAAATTCCAGTAAATCCACTCTTGATATAACCCACTAGAATCTAAATTTGAGTCTTCCCTCTTGATGTTATGACAGCTGAGGAACTAGGGATATAAATGTTGAAAACTTCATCCCTTGAGGTCTTATTAAATAAATACTGTTAAACTTCTGTAAGTTCCACAAATTCTTATACAATTGGACAATAGCCAAATCCCCTTCACCAAAGAGTAAAAAATGGTAGCTAAACATAAAGGTATGTGTTCATAGGTACATTTATAACATGACCTTATTTACTAGCTAGCACAAAAAAAGTATGATCCTAAAATTAGAGCTGTTCAAATATATGATAGTGGGGTAGTGGCTCTAATAATTGACCCTGAAACCATAAGTGAAGCATTCAAATTGAATACTAGTGTAAATTCTGGTTACACTTTTTTGCCTATCAACCCAGTCGAGCTTAATAATAGGCACGGATTTATAGCTAAGGTTAGGAGTATAAAAAGGTTATCTTCCCTGTTTAAAGACCCAGATGATGCCATGTAATTTACTACCTCCCACCCTAAGGATATGCTTAGGTTTTGGGCTAGGAATTACGCTGATATAATCCAATTATTGTTGGGACAGCGTAACCTTAGTACCATTACTGAAGAAGCTATGGCCTTAATTGTTTTGAACAACACCACTAACCCTACTGAGTGTTATGATTGGGCCAAATACTTAATTGACCTGATGGACCTGCAATTCAAGGCCCTAAACGATAAAAAGAGAAATGAATTCATGTACTACTCCTTGATCATGCATTTAATGGTGTTTCGGGCCAGTACTTATATTCAAAGTAATTTTGGTAACCTTGAAGATAGTAACAATATATATGTCCAAGATTCATTCTCCCTTTTGCACTCAGATTCAAATAATAGGTCCTATTCAGCATGTGCAGAGGTCTTATTCCCGCAAATGAAAAAGATATGATTTTATTTAAAAACAAAAATGAAGGGATATATCTCTTTTTCTAGAAGGGCATTAATTGGGCACAGCCAAAAGATTGAAGTTATATTAGATTTTTTTGCAGTAAGGTGTTTCCAAAGGCTCTCAAAAAAAAATTTCCTTCTAGATTGGAATGGTTGGAGTTTGTCAGTCATATAGATACCAGAGAGATCAGATAATCTAGAGAGATCAGATAATCAAATAAAGATAAATATTTGCACGGAATAAGAAAACGTTTTTGAAGTATTATCTAGAGTAGATCATCGAAAGAAAAGGACACATATCAAGCCAAAGAAACTTAAATTTGAGGAACATTTACATTTGGTAAAAAGGGCAAGAATTGAAGCTGAAGATGAAACCAAGATATTTGGATACATGGTGGCCCTCTTCTCAAGTTTTTCATTCCTCCACATCTATAGAAAAATGAAACTCAGGAAGATGCACTTTAAAAGGTTGGTCTGCTGCTAGCAGTTAATAGTGGCTATGTGTCTGAGTTCTGAGGAGTTATATTGCTGGATTAATCTCAGTTGGTTCCTGAATTTTGACATAACTATGTAGAACTCTCTGTTCCAGTCATTTGGATTTATTCCAGCTTGTAATTTTCTGAACAATGTTGTAAAATGCTATGAAAAGTGATAGTGATCAGGTGCTACTATGGAATGGTATTATATATGGCTATGGAGAACAGGTTTTCCTGTAAATTTGGTTTTAAGGTTAACTTTTTCACTAAAGCATATGATCTTTCAAATTCCGGTCTGCTTCTAGTAGTTAACAGTAGCTATCTGTATGATTTTTGAGGAGGTATATTGATGAAGGAATCTCAGCTGATCCCTGAAGTTTGACATAACTATGTAAAAATATACGTTCTGATCATTTGAAGTTATTCCAACTACTAATTTTCTGAAGAATGTCATATTATGCTACAAAAAGGGACAGTGATCGAGCAATATCATGGACAGGTCTTGTGTATGGTTATGGACATATTATACCTATAGATTTGGTTTTAAGGTTAAACATGGATATGAAGACTGCATTATGGTTTCGACAAATGTAATTTTGTTTTTTTGCCTAGGAATGACTGGCCTTATGTATGGTTTTGGAGGACTGGTTATACCTGTAGATTTGGTTTTAAGTTTAAAACTGGATATGAAGATAGTCGTATGGTTTAGACATATTTAATATTCTGTTTTTTCCTTTGGATATAAAGAAAGGAAACTAGTTTCCCTTTACTATTAAGGAGGTAATGGACTGTTGCTCCAACAACATAGAATGTACTCTGTTTTATTATATTAATATAATAGATACAACTTTTTTCCAAGAAAAAAAAATTACACAAATATACACAACCAACACAGCATTTGTAAAAATAAATATCCAACCAATTCCTCAATATATGTATCAATTTAAGATGTTATACAATATATCTCATTAAGATTTCTGATGAGGGTTTCCTTGATTTTGAAATTGTTACCTTTATGTCGGCCCTGCTTTTCTCTTGATTTTCATATCAGATTTTGAAGTTAAGAAATAAAAAACGAAACAACTTGAATAACAAACACCAGTTGTGACATACCTTTATTCCCAGACAAATTTCTTCCACTTCATTTTTCTCTATATCTTCCTCTGTCATCATTTTCACCTTTTCCACAGGGAGTGCTCTGATTTATGAAGGATCTATCTATGTTGGTTATATTGTCAAAAAAACTATTGAAAATTTTGCATCCACTTCAATCACCCTAATGCATCTTTTGCTCTAAAAATTTGCTTAACTTTATGCAAAATTCTCTCCACGAAAAAGATATAAGAGGCAACAACCGACACTCCATGGGTGAACATGCAATGGGAAACCATGCAACAAGGAGCTTAGAAAAAAAATTTAGGTTAAGGAACTCCTATTAAGGAGAAATAAGAATATTGTTACATGTTGTTCATTAAGTTGGTGACATGCTTATTCGAAAATAGAATAATGCCAGTTTGAAGAAAAAATGCACTCTGAAGAAAAAAAGCACCCTTTAAGAAAAGTAAGCACTTTTACGGATCCTTGCAAAGATATAATACTGGAGTCAGAAACACTTTCATATGTAGAGAAAGGTTGTTCATGTCCATTAGATGTAACGAATTTCCTACCAATGTCCGAAAAAATATCTCCAAATAGAGCATTGTTGTCATGACCACTTGAAGACTCTGCATCATTTACTCCCAGCCCGTCCTTGCTAGTAGTTGTCCATGACTTATCCCCACTGGGCCTTGCTTTTACTGCTTATGTATGCAAAAAACTTGCAATAGCTATTAGGTCCTCTAGCTAGTTACCCGCCAGTGGAAATATAACACTTAGTTGAATCTCCTTACTATTCTCACCAATTAAGGCAAAATGCTCTAAACGAAAGTTATAGGACAAAGTAGTCGATGATAAGCCTACAACCCGGTCTCCTTTATGATCCCTGACTTGTTTATTTCCAATGAAGTTTTTTACACCTTAAAGAATAATGGATAGTTAAGTACAAAAAATTCTCTTCAATATGATACGCTAGATCAATGGGGTAGATAGTTCTTTGGGGTCTCAAATAGGTGGATTCATTCCCCTTGGCTTTGTATCCTTACTCCCTCGGGCTGTAGTGCCTCATACCTCCTCTCATGTTTCCTAGGGAATTCCTTTTTTCCTCCAATACTGGAATATGCTTGATGGCACTAATGCATAAATTTCACACCCATCCCATTGGGTCGTAGTATCCCAAGCAAATTCCTAAATCTTAATGATAATGTCATCCTTGTAAACCAAAGGAAGCTTCTGAACTATATTATATCTCTCATACCTACACACTCTTCCATCCAATATGTCCAATAGAGTATCAAGAAAAAATGTGGGGATCTTCTAAAAAAATGGTATCATCCAAAACCACAACATGACCAAACAGGAAGAAAGTTTCCAATACAAGTGACAGTTTGTGATCTAGATTGTTATCCACATCGACAGGACCATGATTGATAGTTTGAAACTTCATCTTGAATAAGCCACTACAAATAATAATAATGTAAAAGTTATGAAAAATATCTTCCCTCTACTAGCCAAAACCCATTTTAGCTGACAGGAAATCTCAAATGCATGCAAAATGAAAAAGGAAAAAGTCGTAGAGCATAGAACTTACCAATAAAAATTTTCTGATTGGAATCTTTGGCCTCTGCGATCTTCTTCTTCAGATCTTCCAGCATCTTGATCTCCCATTGAAGGTGTTGGTTGGTGAAGAGAGCCCCCAGCCCATGCCTAACACATGCTCCCAAGTGTCTGCACAACCCAGGGGCATATTTGAGGAACTAAATAGATCGGTCAGATTCCACTCAAATAAAGCCTCCAAATCGTACATTGTAGTGATTGGGAAACTCTACAATATCTGATCATTAAGAATATAATAATCTGGGAATTGTTTTTCAAAATTTAACTCGTGAGAAAATGAAAAGGGTGCTACCTTGCAAGAATAAGAAAACTACATCGAGTGAACAAAAAATGAGTGACCTAGTTGAGTGATCCAGAGAATGCATGTCAGCATATCGATGGATCAATTGAGATAGAAACTTACAAGGGTTCAATTCATGGTTTTTTCCTTTCGACTCTCTTTCAACAGGTAGAGGCAGCAAAATGTGCACCACTTGCTCACATGTGAGTCAAATTAAATTCAAATTAAATTCAGTTAAATAACTTTTAAAAAGAAATTTGTGATGCTTTTATACCAACTATACTGTGTGATCGAATTAAATTATTGACATGAATAAGTTAATAGGAGATAATGCTTATGAACAATGTAGAGTTTGGACAAATTTGGACGGTATATTTTTATTAGATTGAATTGTATATCAAAATTTTAAAAATAAAAACTAAAGTAATAGTTTAAAATTTTTTTAAATTAAATTAAAGATCAACTTTGAGATCATTTATGCATTCAGATATATTGTTTTAATGTAATGAAGAGAAGAAGCCAAAACCTTATGTGTTGGAGAAACCTTGTCCAAAAGCACAAATCTTAAGAAAGGAGCGACTTACCACATAGCCTCTCGTTATATTAATGGGGTTCATGATTTTATTATTGGGATGGAAATTAAGTAGGAATCACCCTAAGGAGGGTAGTGACAAAAAATGCTCCAAGCACATCAAAAGCCACACTGGATGTCTCTTCCTCAAACAAGATACACAGGGTTTAATACACTAATTGCAAATAAGCTAGATTGAAAATTCAAGATAAAAATGCAAAAATGAAACCTCCAAGGAAATGTCTCCTTGAAAACCCAAAATTCCATTTCAATCAAATGGCCTAGTTTCAAAAAAAAATTATCCTAAAATGTTGCTTCACACCAAATGGTGTCTATAGAGATTCACACTTTAAAGAGTGGTGCTTGTTGAATTCAACATAACCAAACTAGAGAGCAAGTAAGAGGAACATCTCATTTTCAGATGTCTTATCTTAGTATCCATTATTTGGACAAAGGGAGGTTTTACTACCTTCAGCAAGACTTGGGTGGCTCCCTCTCCACATTCTGTCATTGTCCAGAACAAATATGCCTACCTATTTTCATGACAGATATTTTCAAGCATAGATCACAATCCTTGTGTGGACCTCTCCAGCCAGATCCCATTCGGAGGATCACCTCTTTCTTCCATGTTAATTGTCTACTCAAGGAAGCAAACAACATACAGAGGCCTAGACCACTCCGAATTTCAAATCAGTGACACATGGATTTCCTCTTGACACCCTCTCTAGATGGATCAACTGGCTTCCATAACTCTTCTAAGGAACTCACGTTTCAGATCCCAGGGTAGACATCACCAGGCCGGTAGACAAATCATCCATGGGAGGTCCCAGAGACAGACTCTCTCTATGCAGGAAAACTCTTCAAGTTTGGTTAAGCACACAATATTCCATTCAGATTTTCTTCTAACGGACCTTGGATGTTAGGGCCACACTCTAACCCAGGTATGTATAGTGGATGGAAGAATAAATGACAATGAGGATATAGAAATGTTGGTCGCAGTTTACTAAGACAGGCAACCTTTGCACCTGCACAGACGAACCAGACAATCAAAGAAGAAAATATTGGCACACATTGGGAAATCAACCCTGCTTGATGTTGGGCAATGTGCTGGGAAAATTGCAAGAGTGGCTGTGATACTGGGTAACATTTTAATGGCCAGGGCATAAGAAGTGTATAATTTGATGTGGCAAATGCAAATAACAACAACATGCATCGCATACATCAAATAAGGGCAAACAAATGGGGATGAAAAATAGACTGGCGTAACTTAGCAGGCCATGCCAGAAATCCCTTGACCTTGGCGAGCACAAGATATCCGAGCCTCCATTGTCTGCAGGTAGTAGGAGCCTCCATTGTCTACAGGCAGCTATTTTTCCTCCTAGTCTTTTACATTTTTGCCAATATTCTTCTTCTAAAAGCTAACGAGAATTACTTTATCACTTAATGGTTGTGCTACCTTTCTAGTTTTTGGTAATTTAGGTTGATTATTTTGAGTAAAAGGTCTTTGCAAATTGTAAAACAAACTTATACAAAATACTGATGGATGTAATTTGTTTTTTGTGTTTTAATGTAACAGGGCAGTGGATAATCAGGTACGTCCGTGCTTTAATATCCAAATTTCCATACATATATTGGTTTAAATTAGCAATTGCCCCATAAGATGCAAAGATAAGTGGAAAGGAAAAAAACAAAAAGTAGAGTAAATGTTATGGAGTGAAAAAACAAAAAAAAAATTAAAAATGAAATGAGATTGAAAATTTATTAAAAATGTATACACATTAAAAATAGTATAAAGTAATGTTAACTATAATAGAATAACTTGGTATATATTGTACAAGTTAATCTTAAAGTACTTTAAAATATCAATGTCAAGGTATATCACAAGTTAGATTCATGGAAATCATTAGGAAGCAATTAATTTAAAGGATATAAAAAGTTGTGTACACGTATGTAATCAATATTAATCTTGAAATTAACATACTGAGGAACCAAATAGATATTCGTATTAGTTTTTTTGGATTAGGATACAAGTTGTGTTAGGAAGATAGAGGCACAAATGGAGGAGACCATCCAAAGGCATTGACCTAGTAAAATAATACAACATTGAAGTCTAGAACAAATTTTTAAGATAAGTGGAGAATGAAAACATTAGTTACAATAAATTTTATGTACAAAACTTCAAATATTAAAAATACATAATGTCCATTAACTTTGGAAAATACTATAAAATCTATGCATGATTTCTTAATAAAAGTAGAAGAAAATGTGATGAGACACTATAGGGAAAATAACTACAATCTAGAATGATGAACATCTCAATTTGTAATTGCATTTTTTTTCATTAATGAAAATTTTGACACTCCCGTAGGTGTCATGTACATATAGTCATGGGTTTTGAACTTGGGTGGGGACAATGATAGCCTACTACCCCAACTACCAAGCCTACAAGAGGAACCCCTGTAATTGCATTTTATATGTACAAGCATCTTTCTAAATAGACTTAAATCCTTCTTAACAACAAAATATAGATATTGCAAGGTTGAAATGTTTTTTTAAAGTTAAAGCCATACATTTATCCTCTTCATAATGGAATTTTATTTATGGAAAGTAAACGACAATGTTAAAGTGACATGAACAAGCCACAAAGCAACACATCATTTTCTAATGAACATTTTCTAAAGAGCACTTGATGAAAGAAATGAGCTCAATATAACATGATCTTCCCAATAGTTGATATATCTTGCATGCATTATCGCTTATGACCATGAAGGGTCAAACACTCATAATAAGGAAGGGATTGCATAAGCCATGTGTCTCCAATTCCATATATAGTAATAACTAGGTCAAACCAAACTATTGGATTATGTTTTACAATGATCAAAGAGGGAATATGAGAGAGCATACTAATGTGGTTTATGTTGCATGGTGTAAGGGTGGTTCAATAAAAGTTTCTCTTACGTATTATGTTAACTCATTTGCAATCTCTCAGTTTGACTTAAAATTTTTGTTTCAAAGAAAGGGTGTTCTATTAAAAGTCTAAACTTTCATGGTTGTTTCCAAGAAGTTGTTTGCATTTAAATATGTTTCCCTTTAGCATAGTAGATTGTGTCGATAGATTGGACAATAAATACAACGACGAAGGGCCTAGCAAATCACATCCCAAGTCTAGATAGAGATAGGTGTTGAAATGATCAAATTATCTATATTGATCTTAAGACCTCTGAAGATTTGGACTGAACCTCCCACTAGGGGAGGCCACACCTTCTAGTTGTAACCCAATGATTTAAAGTTTGGTAGCGTAAGACATATATGGGCAAGTCTTTCAATGGAATAAGGTATAGGTCTTTATGCAATTTGTAAGGTATGGACAGAGGCATAAAGACCTTACCTACCACTTTTGTGATCATGGTACATGGCGCTAGGCTAGAGACTCAGACAATGAGGAGACTCGAAGAGTCCACCAAATAAGGAACATAAACTGTGAGTCACACTTAAAACCAACATACATATTTTGTATTTTCATGAATTTGATAAAATGTGCCTCCAATGTAATAACACTTAAATGAAAAGCATAAATGTAAAATAAATACCCTATTCTAAATATAAAAAATTTAAATTTAAAATAAATTACTTTAATTATATAATCAATATGTTAATTTTTTCAAAAGTATTCTTATAACTAAAATTAAAATTAAAATGGATTATAACTAAAATTAAACTTGATTATAGGTAACTAATTAATATGTTATTTTTTTTAAATGTTTTTAATAAAAATGCTTGCTCTATATCAATGCATTATATATATATATTATTTTGAATTTGAGATTTTTTTTAAGTGGACCAAAATTTGTTATAGATAGTGCAAATTGATTCCTCTCATTATTCAAAAAAATCAAATCATTTAAAATAACAAGTAGTTGACCAACTTCTAACACAATTTCACCCATTTTCCTACATCTAAAAAAAGTTTAACCAATTAAAAAAACCTTAAAAGTAATTTAAATAATAACTCTTTCTTAACTCTATAGCAATTAACCTACTCTTTTAATTCCTTCCATCTTAAAAACTCTTAACCAATAATTAGATAAAAACAAATACCAACTCTTTTTAGTAAGATATGGATTTATATGTTTGAACTCGTTTTCTGAAATTTCTATTCTCAAGCGTGCTTTCAATAAAATATGTAACTACAAATATTTCAATGCGGGCTGAAAGAATTAGATTTGCAATTACAAGCATCACACCTATCCGCCAAAATGACTAAACTGCATTACATGAATTCCTCATTTAATTGAAAATATAAATGGAAAACCCAACCAACACAGCGTACCAGAAGGAAATCGAATCATGCAAAACTATGAATTTTTTTGGAATGGAAAGCATGTGGCAGACTTGAGATTCGACCAAATTATTGTTCCATGGGCAGGGCGAGATAACGATCTAAATTTTGGTGACCTAGCATCAGTAGCACCACCAGCATAGGTATATCTTATATAGTATATGAGAGAGTAGCATCTAAGACAGAGACAGTAGAGGCATCAACAGTGGTAGAGCTCCTAGTTTACTTTGATCCATCCCCAAAATCCAGGCTTTGAATGTCCTGGCCCGAGAATCAAGACACCCACATTTCCAACTAGGTGCCCTCAGAAGTCCTCATGGGCGGAATAATGTTAAATCCTCTCATGACTGAATTAAATCATCTCATGGCCAAATTGGGGATGGACCAGAGGGACCAAATTGATACTCATAACCCTGAATCCATAGATTGATTTAGCAGAAGCCCCATTGGGAAATGGGTAGTTGTACATAGATCTATATTTGAAAAATCCTTCATGTTTTGCTTCGCCTCCCTATGAAACTTCATAGGTTTTAATCTATATTTTAATTTGTATAATGTATAAGTAAATAATATGTGTGTATATTTAATTATATTAAATCACATAACATATGAACTATAGTAACATATTTATATTAATTATATGTTATTATTATATTTACATATTTTACCATTATTAAGGTGAAAGAATTTTATATATCATAAGGGTGTTTATAAAATATTTACCTATTTTATAAATTTGGTTAAGTATTATATTTACATTTATTACTTGAGTATAGTATGGATGGACTATGAATGTATGGATTTTAACATAATTCCCTAAAATGAAGCATGTTTTTTTGGG
>LPNX011107047.1:164667-243976 GCA_001517045.1 Pseudotsuga menziesii | reverse complement strand
AACCTGCGCGCAGGTTGTTGCCGAAAGGGCCAACACAGTGGGTCGTTTGTTGGTGCGAAGTATACAGTGTTAACCCGGGTCTGCCCAAGTGCCAACACTTAGGGCAATTAAGGCCCTAGTAAAAACTATTAATTAAAAGCAAGAAAACTGAAATGTCACCTGTATGTTTGTTTGAATGTTGTGAAAAGAGTTATCCATTACCTCAACCAAATGAACCTAACATTTTAGACATGACAAAGATATTAATAGCATGCTTTAGTTAGAACATAAGCAATTTGTTGCTGAAATTACGATAAAACCAATGCATGATTTTTTTTATAGATTTTTAGGAGTGTTACACAAATAATTACTCGATTGAGGGCTCTTATTCTCTTTCTAAGTAACACTTCTCAAAAGAAATCAGAACATAGAACTTGTTGAAGACTTCTGTGATTATTCAATCTGATATCAGAACATAGAGATTGTTGAAGACTTCATTGATCAATCAATCCTCCATTAAAAAAATGAGATGAAATTACAGATTACAACTCAACTCTCCCTAAATCATTGAGTCACTCAAATCAATTGCAATGTTTAGAAAACTGGCCATGCACAAAATCTGGGAGTGAGAATCCACTTGGGCGAATCCTTGTTAAATATCCACAATTATCTCTTAGTTTGTTCCTAAATTTGAGAAGCCTCCCTCTTTCTAGATAAACCATACCATTCTAGAAGTGGGTTTTCAACCAATTTTAAATATTTTCCACCAATTAATCACAAATCGATCCCGAAATATGCTTCCTGGACTAATGACTAGAAGAGGCAGTTTTGCAAAAACACTTTGTATAATCCATATCTTTAAATGTTGACTTGGATCTTGAAAATGTGACTTGTCAAGCCACGATGAGGAAGAATCCATGTTGGAGATATGTGCCATAAAACATGCGTGCATGATTTTATTTTCAAGCATTGATAATTGATTGTGGACTGTAGTACATGAATGCTGAGTATGGCAACACAGGATTGTTGCCGGGTCATAAAAACATGTTAATAAATCTTCATCAATTAAAACATGGGAAAACATCTTTAACCATTAAAAATACAAAAAAAATATATTAATAATTAACCACAAGGTAAAATATATGTATTTAACTCTAAGTGACGGAATAATGGTATTGGACTACATTAAAAGTGAAGGAATAAAATATGACTTAATGAAAACCCCAAAAAATACAAACTTACCTCTTTTTTATGATCATCTTCTCTCTATTATAGACCTTATATTTGCCTCGTACTTTTTTTTTTATCTCTTTTCAATTATTTCCACCAACCATATGCATGGCTCCTTAGTGAGCTTCATATTAGGTCACTTAAATTTTGGATATATATACATCTTTTAACAATTTAAGAACTAACACAATTATATTGATCCCACCATCTTTTGCAACATTTATACAAATATTTGTTTCTTTTGTTAATTATATCTTCTTGAGTACCTCATTTTCACGACTTCTACCTAATGCCTTTTAAAATTAGAGTGATATTTTCTACTCACTTATTGAAATAATTATGCCTTGCATGGTGGGTGCCTTGAGTTCATCTACACTTACACTTCTTCTCTTTCATTGTAGCTATAGTTTCATGGATCTACCACTCTCAATTATATCCAACTCTTATCTTTTTTTTTCATTAAAATTGAACCAATATTTCAAGATTCTACTTGTTATGATGTCACTTGCTCATATTGCACACTTAATAGAATTTCTCCATAATTTTTATAAACAAATTCAATTGGGTATTATACTACAATGACATCTACCATTCAATTAAAACACACAGAAGTACACCATAACCATAAAACATTACGTAAATATAATTATTTCAATTAAAACTCACATAAATATAACATAATAATAAAACATTGATTTGATTCAAACCAAATCATATAATCCTAGGCTCTATCAAGCGCCGAGAGGGATCAAATCTCTTAGTAGGTATCCATTGATTTGATTCAAACCAAAAGACACATCTTTTTATTTAAGGTCCACATATAATATTTTATTATTAATATTTAATATTATTTATGGCCCACATATAATATTTTTTATTATTTTTTATTTTGTTGTGAACTAACATTACAACATTTCCTCATACATGGTTTTAAAACCATATGCATGGCCCTCCTACGGGTTGTTTAGGAGGCCTTGCACATGGTCTTAAAACCATTTGCAAGGCCCTCCTAAACCATGTACAATAAAACTATGGGTTGTTTAGGAGGCCTTGCACATGGTCTTAAAACCATTTGCAAGGCCCTCCTAAACCATGTACAATAAAACTATGGGTTGTTTAGGAGGCCTTGCACATGGTTTTAAAACCATAAACCATGTGCATGGTTTTAAAACCATGATGGTTTTAAAACCATGTGCATAAAAACCATGTGCAAACCATGTGCCATGTGCATAAAAATCATGTGCAAACCATGTGCACATGGTTTTAAAACCATGCACATGGTTTATGGTTTTAAAACCATGTGCAAGGCCAACATTTTTATTATTATTTTGTTAAGTAAAAACATTACAACATCTCCCCCATATTGTGTTTTTTTCCTCACCCATATTTTTTTACGGATAATTAAATTTTTACTTTTTTATTGTTTTGTTAGGTAGGAAGATTACAACATCTCCCCCATATTAGGTTTTTTCTAGCCGACATTTATTTTGGCCTATAATTAAAAAATTTATTTTTTATTAATAAAAATAACGTTACGTAACATTACATAATGTTACGCAACGTTACATAACGTTACATAACGTTACAAGATCTCCCCCATACTGGGCTGTAGAGCGCCTCTCGGTGCAATAAAACATTACGTAAATATAATTATTTCAATTAAAACTCACATAAATATAACATAATAGTAAAACATTATGTAGAAATACATAGTTCTCCAATTCAATTAAAAACAAATAAAAGGGATATTACCCCCACAGGTCAAGGTGTCCATTCCTGTTAATGGGTCAAATCTGCGATGCAGAGGCAATTTTTCAGATGAAAAAAATTAAAAACAAATAAAACTACTAAAATAATACATTTACACTATCTACTAAACAAATTGGCCAATCTTGAGTACCTTCATTTGATTGTACAGATTATGCATAAATCTCTAGAATCCATTGTCACCCAAATCATACACGTATTCACAAATTTCATATTTATACTTGTATTCTTTAACTATTGGTCTTATAACTATTTTAATTGTTCAAATTTCGAGTGTAATGTTTATAATGTACAAATTTTATTAAACATCAACAATTATTATACTATTTTATATATTTTTAATATAAATAAAATCAAAACTAAATCATTTTAAAATAGTATAAAATAGTTAAAAATTTCAAAAATAATTTAAATAAAATGGCTTTAATTTAAGATTTAATTTGTCAGATAATGTGAAAAATAAAGATTTTTTACCTCATCAAAACCAAAACTGACTTCCTATTTAAAGGGTCGGATTTCATTAGAAATTAAAATTTAATCGTATATTTTAACTATTACGATCATTGATAGTGTCCAAAATAAAGGATTTTTTACATCATCAAAACTAAAAATGACTTTTTATTTAAAGTGTTAGATGTCATAACGGTTGAATTGTTGAAATTAATTAATTATAAAAAAAATTTATTAAAATTTATAACATCTTTACTAATGATATCAAATATTTATAAGTTAGTTGAGATTTATTGAGACTTGAAAGTATAAAATTGTAGTCTAAGAAATTGTTGTTGTTGATGATGATGATGATTAACGTCCACTGAGACCAATTTTGGTTTATTGGACCTTAAGAAGAAAAATAGTTGGTTTACTTTAAAATCTTGTTCCTATGCTTAAAAAGCTTGCCAAGAAGCTTTCCAAACTCATTATAGTTTTGGCAAGTTAGGAGGTTATAAAGGTTTGTATTGTAACAAATACTATGAAACTCAAATCTATTGTGGGTGTAAGTAAGACACTATAAGAGAAAGTGATTTCCATCCTCAACGCTCATAGACTCGCATAGATGGCAAACCCTTTCTGCCCATGGAGGTTTAGAAATAGTCCAACACCCTGTTTCATTATGGATTAATGAGATTTCATTATAATCTTGGCTATATTAATTTTATTCCATGGGCTAGTTGCTACCGAGAGATACTTCTAATCCTCCAGGTTAGGATTAATGACCTCCTTATAGTATCTAAATTTTCTATGAATCACTAAATTTTCCTCACACCATAATTTCTCTTTAAACTTAGAAGTAATAATATTTTTGACATTGTCAATGTTCTGCAAAATTTTGTTTTCATTAATGCCCCAATGGTTTAACCAAGCCATGGTATCTTTACACCAACACCGCTTGAGGCGTAGTTGGTTTTGACTTTAGTTTAAAGCAATTTTAGGAAGTCTTTTGTTTCCCATGTTATTTATCTTATGCTTGTACATCAGGTACCTAGTCATAGCAATGCTCTCAATGGGGGGAAGACCCACTTCTATGAGGAGAATAGGATAAGGTGTATTGCTTTTAATTTTGAGGTTATAAGTTATAAACCACTTCTGAATTTGCTCAATATTCCTCCAAGATTCTCTAGAAATGTTGCACCCCCATACTTACACTAATACACTGGAGCAAAATTGCGACGTTTTTTCGTTGATATTCCCACGTTTTATCGTCTCACTCACGACAATAATGGTCGCAATGTTTCATGGCACTTATTGTGTGGATATATCGATGAACTTTCTAAGCCATCGATATAGAGACGAAAACTAGCCGCCATGTGTCTTCTATACGGTGGCCTTGAAATTGATTTTTTAGCATTCATTTTCTACGTTTCGTCGCTCTATCGACATTGTTTTTGTCCCTATAATGATGCAAATATGGCCAAAAACTGCTACACAAAATCTAGTTTCCATGACAAACCGTGGAATACGTCTGACGAGCATGTGTCTCTCTATTGACAAATTCTGGAATTTGAACAGAAAATTATTCCACGCATTCTTTGCTCTATCGACACAGTTGTCGTCCTTATAACGACGAAAATATGGCAAAAAACTGCCATTTTTTTTTATTTCAACACAAAACCATGGATCATGTTCAATGAAAGTTTGTCTCTCAATCCACGAACTCTGGAATTTGAACAAAAAATTATTCCACGCGTTTGTCGCTGTATCGACCAATTTGTCATCCCTAGAATGACGAAAATATGGCCAAAAATTGCTAGACAAAATTTAGTTTCCATGTAAAACCGTGGAACATATTTGAGGAACGTTTGTCACTCTATCAATGAATTCTAGAATTTGAACAGAAATTTCTTCCACGCAAAACCGTGGAAAATGAAATGATTTCAACGAAATTTGCAAGCTGAATGGTAATTGTTCCATGAAACAATGCGTCTATAGCGACAGTATTCCTAGAAAGACACCCCGGGTTTCAACGATTTTGCATTACTTGTGACGAATGTTGGTCGATATTGAGACGAAACTTGGAGGTTTAAAAAAAAATTAAAAAACTATGGAAAGGCACCTTCCTTTCCACGGTTTTGGATCTTCAATGCGTGCTTGTGAACAAATACATACTATATTTTGAAGTCAAAGAAATGGATAAAATATAACACAGGAAAGGTGATTTATAGAAAAGAATTATATCAGGAAAGTAAGATATGGGAAAAAACATATTGAAGTAAAAGTAAAAAAAATAAATTGGAAGTTCAGGGGGAAGGTCAAAAAGTGTTAACTGACTCTAAAACATAAGGCATAATGATTTAAAAAGTTCCTAAAAGTACCCAAAGTGCCCCTAAGAACCCTAATTATTGCCTCAAAAACTGTTTTCCAATTAGGATGCACAAATTCATAATAATTGGCTAAAATACATAATTAGAGGCTAAAGTGGCACCTCTTAGAGCGGATTCTATGACAAGGTAGGAGGGTACGTCTATAAAAATACCATCGATAAAATATGTTGTAACCACCACAGGGATCGTATAAACATTAATTAAATTATATTCTAGGCACCACCGAGAGTTGATTTCTATGATAAGGTAGGGGGGTACATCTATAAAAATACCATCGATAAAAGACGTAGGCACCACTGGGCTCAGATCAACTTATTGTGATCCGAAAACATGTTAATCCCATTGGGGCTTAAAGAGCTGATAAGGGCTTGGAAGGATGCCCATGTTTTGAAGATGAAGGGAGCCTAAGCTTTGAAGACTGAGGAAGTTCGCAGGTGCAAATGAAGCCAAAGAAGGTCAAGCCCACAATTTCCAGAAGAGATGAAAATGAAAAACTGATCCTTCTTATGCAACCACCTCAAGCATGGCCAAAATCGGTCAAATTTAGTACCAAATATGCCCAAAAGAAAAAAAAAAGTCCCTTGAGCACATGATAGGAAAGAACATGTTAATCAACAAAAAATTTATAATTTATTTCTATTCTTTTACTATGCGTACAAAAAATTCATCATAGATCACCTTTTGGCATTGATCCGAAGCGGGTTGCACAGTTGAGCATGCAATTTGTAGTTTAGAAACCACATCAAAATTTCCTTGGAGACACTACTTGTAAAATATCATCACTTTCTCTACTTATGTGTGAAGAGGTACTAGTGATGATTCATCATACTACAAAAAACATACGGTGCATTGAATTCATCTTTATTGAAAAATTAATAAATAATAAAATAATAACTCAACCCCTAGGGAAAAAGAGTAGTTGTTCACCTGGAAAATCTGTGTAGGATCTTTGTAGTGCTAAGTGGTGGTAATTTTTTTTGATGTTGCTCATTGTTGGAAGAGGTGAATATGAAAATTTTATCCTTCTTATGCAACCACCTCAAGCATGGCCAAAATTGGTCAAGTTAGTATCAAATATGCCCATAAGATAAAAACAGTCCCCTACGCACATGATGGGAAAGAGACATGTTAGTCAAAAAAGAATTGAAAACTTATTTCTATTCTATTACTAGGATTGATCTCATGTAGCAAAAAAATCATCATAAATTACCTTTTGGCACTGAGAAGTAGGTTGCACAGTTGAGCATGCAATTTGTAGTTTAGAAACCATATCATAATTTCCTTGGAGACACTCCTCATGTAATAACATCACTTTATCTGCTACCTTTGAAGATCTAGACATATGAATTTATGGTCCACATATGTGCCATGCAACAACTGAAATTTTATCATCACACTAATCAGAACGTGTAAAATAGTGCAACCAATAACTAGTGTTAATCATTTAAAGTGCCATTTAGCATATGATTTCCAGATCTGTGTATGTGATAGCATAGATATAAAATACTAACTTAATGAAAATTTGGTACCAAGATAACCATAATGTTATTATCATTCACTTGATCCTATATGTAAGCTCTGAAATATAAAATCACTAAGTCCCTTACCATCACCCAACTCCCAATAGCAATAATCAGTACTAAGAAAATCCAAAACAATACTCAGTAAAATAATGTCAGAATTATATCACTCTGCATTCAAAGATGTAAGGTTCCAGATCTCAGTAAAAAATCAGACTTACATTTACCCAGAAAACTAATGTGAATAGGGCAGAAAAGTAATCAAATCAATAAGATATATTTATACAAAATACACCACCATCTAAATAGTTTGAAATACTAACTTGTTTTCTGTTTTGAGTGTGCAGAGAAGGCATCTAGGGCATATGAGGTATGCAATACATATTTCATACCTATGTTTGATAAAGGAGAGGGCTCATATTGTGGGAGCAGCAGGTCTGTGTTTTTAGGGTTTTACACATAAATTCTTTTTTTAGGGCTTTCTTTTTTGATAAAATAAAAGTTACAAAAACACATAAAAAGTAAGTCTAAAACCTAAGGGAAACAAAAATAACCTAAGAATAATATTTACAAGTATACAAATCAGAAATTTTAGTTTTGAAATATAGATGAACAATTACGGTTTGAAAAATTAAAATTTCTTAACCTAGGGTTTCATCATGCTGAAATTATAGGAAGAAGGGCTGAAAAAAGCCTAATTTCTTCTACGTGATTTTTCTTCTATTTTTCTACGTTGCTAAGAAGCATTTGTGTTATATGTAGAAGGTTGTCTCCTAGTTTGGATGATAGTCTAAAAGTAGTTATTTACTATTGGTTGTATCTCTTATATCTTAATAGAATGAAATAGAATTTAAGGATAAAGACAAACACATTAAGGATAAAGAACACATCAAAACTCTTACCTTATCATTGTCCTTTCTCCAGATCCATTCGCCCATACAACTTCATAAGAGTTGTCCACGAGATGCATTTCCATCATGAAGACCTCCATAAATCATCGAAGACAACATTTTTATATGAGTAAATAAGAAAATAAACAGTCATTTAAATCCTACTACAAAGTCTTGTAGAAATCAATGAACCATGAAACGTTAAATTTATTAACAATTTTTTAAGAAAAAGACATGCATTTAAAAAATTACAACCATCTTTAATACATAGTAATAAAAGAGTATTTATACATTATTGAGCTCCTCTCTATTTCGAGAACAATTTTATATTCCCTATTGAACACGGCCAACCACGTGAATGTGGGAGCTCATATGGCCACTCCCCCCCTCACATCACTCTCAATTCCCCATACCTAATAAATGATGTTGTTTACATAGAAAAAATTTAAACATTCATGCATAACTAAGCTAGTCATCAAAACATATAAACATAAAAACATTGAAGCATAATGAGGTAATTCATATAAACATTGTATTAGACTAACAACATCGATATACATCCAAATACAAGTCATGAATTTATACATATACTTTTTCTTTGATTTCTTTTTTTTTGCATTGAAATAACTGACGATAATTGGGATATTATCATCATCATTTAGTGGATTATCTACAAATCCATGTCCTGCTAGTGTTTTTGTTTCCATGCCCTCATGTATCATACTTCTTGTATGTCGTTGACTAGGTCGTGGAGGCAGTTCTGAAGGGGTGTTAACTACAACAATGAAAATGGGAATATCGATATGTTGAAATATTATTGAAATTAATAGTTCATTATTTTGATTAAAATTGCAATATTTCTCTTTACCTGTTTGTGTAGATGTGACAGCTGGTGTGTTTATTGTTTCTCTACTTGCTAATTCCTCTTGCGGTTCACCCTCCTGAGCTTCACGATCTTCGATCAAAATAAGAAAATTTAAAAGTAGATGTCAAGAAATAATATCTATAATCACAGTAGATATTTCTATTTCCAAAGCACACATACCGGAATGGCCACTCTACTCCCCACTATCATGGGACATGCACACCCCAACATCAGCCGGTACGTACCGCTGGATTCAATGATGTGGTTGCATTGTTGCTTAAAAGAAAACATAAATATTTAGTTATGGGTGATATAATTAAAACTAAATAGACTTTAATAGTATACTACAATGATGTCCTTATTCATTTTATTTACCTGCATATGCGTCACTGGGGAGATTGGAGTCTACCCCAATATTTTTTGATATTCAATGACACTTTTAAAACCATACTTGAAGCCAAGATTTAGGTCTTCCTCAGTGGTAGCATCATGGAACGTATTTCCCTGCAATGCATAACACATATAAAATTCCCTCTATCAAAAATAGATATTTGTTTGCTACTTTGAAATAAACATTCCCCACGGTTAATCCTTTAATTCTTACGATTCAGGCTCTTAGTTTTCTATAGCCACCCTGGCCCAGTCTATCTTACCCTTGCTTTTCCACTCTAGACTTGGTTTATTTGGAGGTGTCCGGTAGCCTATGTATGAAAATTGTGAAAAATGTTAGATATCAGAATTCTTGTTTAGAACAAAAAAGAAAAAAATAAATGAGCATATTTCACTAAAAATATGATATGTGTTGTACCTTGATTTTCCAGGCCGTGGTTGTTTTCCTTGTATTTTTAGTAAGTTCTCCTTTGCATCCTCTATGAGTGCCTTCCACTCTTTCTCCAGAACCATGGGAGGGCGCTCATGCTTGAGGTAAAGTTGCAATTTATCTCTATATTGGGCCTTGGTATATTTTAAATTCTCCCCAGCTAAATTTGCAACCACTTTCTTGTTGAATGTATTGTTGAACAAGTTTACCATGTGGTCTATTAATACATATCTCTTTGCGCTATCTTAGCTATTCCACCGTGTGAGAATGGTGGGGCCAAATAGATCCAATGCTTTGTCATTCAAATTCCTGTAGAAAACATTGTTTCCTATAGAAACGTGAATCCATTAATTTATAATAATTTCAGCGTATGTCCATTTCAATTTCATGATTAAAATGAATAAATTAATTAATAAATACCCGCAATCTTTTTAATCTCGATCGAAACACAAGATTCATCCACCAAAAAGGTTAGAGCTAGTGATTCATTGCTTTTAACTCGTGCTTCTCTAGGAAAAGTTTCATGGTCATCTACAGTAGGTTCATCTCCAGATTCATGTGGAGTCCTAGGCTCTGTCTCATCATGCTTCGACGTGTCATGCTAATCAATATTAGTGCCCTCATTAATGGATTTGAGGCCAACCAAAGGAGTGTCAAAAAGCTTCATTGGTACATTGCTTTGTCAGCGTTGTTGCTGCATTGGAGCATGACTACTACCTATACCTGTCTCGACAATTTCTCTAGTCACGAGTTGTAAAATCTCCTACAAAAGAAAAACTTTGCTTTATCAGATTAGTTGGAAAAATAGAAAACATAATATCGTATATGAAATCATGTCATATCTTAAAAAAATATGTGAAGATGCCACTTACCCCATAATATTTTATTTGTTCTTTCAGCTCTTCAATCCTTTCCCTGATATCCTGTGTCATGGGCCTTATACAAGCCAAGGAGATAATTTCTATGTTTTCCTTTTTCAGGGCCTTCATTATAGTATCCATAGGGTCTATGGAATAGTACATTTCATCCTCAATCTCCTCATCACCCAGATGAAGTGCAATGGACTAAATTCATCAAAGAATAAAATTAAGAAAAATATTTTTAACATCATTCAAACATTGTTATTGTAATGAAATTTAGTTACTATTAAGAAGTAACACTTACTTGATGCGGTTTGTGGCCGGTGACTTCCCACGGTCATCCCCTACTGATCTACTTCTAGAGGGTGATTGTCCATGGTCACGCTAGACCCTGGAAGCAGCAGGTGCCTTTCCACGGTCCCCACCCTGACACGATAAATCAATCAATAATTCACCATAAACACAGAAAAATGTGAATGTCAATAGTGGAAATCGAATGCTAACAGAAAAAATTGAAACATTTAGTTATTATATTTAACACTTACCTAACGAGGCACAGAGCGTGACCTGCCACTGTCACCCTAGACCATGGAAGCAGTAGGTGCCTTTCCACTGATGCCACCCTGACACAATAAATCAATAAATAAATGTTATGAAAATAATTGTAACGTAATAAAAAATGAGATATTGCAATAATATTTATTTTTACCCTAGAAGTAGAGGACATGCGTTCTATTCCATGACGAACATGGGCATGAGACCCCTGTCACAGTGTAATAAGCATGTTGTCACATGGAAATCTTTTGGGCTTGGCGTTTCTAGTTATTGTAGTCATATTCAGTTACTATATTTAGTTGAGTCAATAATTGTAACATCAACAAAAATGAGATATTGCAATAATATTTACTTTTACCTTCGATGGAGAAGATACATGTTCTGCTCCATGGCGATGAGCAGACCCCTGCCATAGTGTAATAAGCATGTTATCATATGGAAATATTCACAATAAGCATGAAAAAAGTGAATGGTAATAGTGGAAATTGAATATTAAGAGAAAAAATATCAACATTTAGTTATCATATTTAACACTTACCTAATGGGGCACAGAGTGTGACCTTCCACGGTCACCCTGGACCATGGAAGTAGAGGACATGTGTTCTGTTGCATGACGACCATGGGAATACCCCTGCCACAGTGTAATAAGCATGTTTTCACATGGAAATCTTCTAGGGTTGGAGTTTCTAGTTATTGTAGTCATATTTAGTTACTATATTTAGTTGAGTCAATAATTGTAACATAAACAAAAAATGAGATACTGCAATAATATTTACTTTTACCTCCGAAGGAGGAGATACATGTTCTGCTCCATGGGGATGAGCAGACCCCTGCCACAATGTAATAAGCATGTTATTCATATGGAAATATTCACAATAAACACTACAAAAGAGAATGGTAACAGTGAAAATCAAATGTTAATTGAAAAAATCGAAGCATTTTGTTATTGACGTCATATTTATTTACTATATTTAACATTTACCTCACGAGTCATAGATTGTGACCTTCTACGGTCACCCTAGATCGTGGAAGAAACATGTGACTTTCCACTGCTGCAAGCCTGACAAAATAAATCAATCAATAAAAGTTGAGTTAATAATTGTAACATAAAAAAAATTGAGATAAGCATTTGAATGTAATAAGCATGTTATCCATGGAAATATTCATAATATGCACGAAAAAAGCGAATGTCAACGGTGGAAATGGAATGTTAACAAAAAAAATCGAAACATTTAGTTATTGTAGTCATGTTAGTTACTATATTTAGCATTTACCTGATGAGGCATAGTGTGTGACCTTCCACGGTTACCCTGGACCATGGAAGCTACAGCTATTTGATTTAATTTCTAATCGATAAAAAACTCTTCACCTAGAAGTATTGCTTTTGTTGCATATACAAATATATGATGTTCTTTGAGTCCCTCAAATTCACAATTCAGTTGCTTAGTTGTTGTCACTGGCTGTGTACTATTTACAAAGCCAGCAACGTTTCCAGACAATTTTAGTCTCCCATAAATATACATAGTCTCCCCTTTGTTTTTATTGTGTTCTGCTAGTTGTATATAATTTGCGGCAACTACATATCTCCTCATGCTTCGAGTATATTGGAACAAGATCAACAAGTTATTGTATCTGTATAATGGTTCGACTTACTCCATCAATTCAGTTACAGTACCATAGCCGACCTTTATCCCATCCATGGAAAATAGCCCCAATCCATGTAAGGACAAAGGAGCAATGTGATACATCCTCCCATTGATGAAGAAATCTGTGTCCACTTGAGGTAGCTTATTAGGTACCCATCGTTGCAATATATGTCTATACCTCAAGGGAAAAACAATGTCACCTATGCTCTCAACATCATAATTACATGACCCTCCGTTGGCAATAAAATATTACATGCGTCTATGAAATCTTTTCCTTACCTTTTCAGATCTAGTTGATATAGAACTGGTAGATCTAGTACAACATGTATCACTTTCAACCTCTCCTAGTATATCTTCACCATCACTTGAGGAAGATAGATCTGATATATACCTATTTGGTAGTACCTACACTCGATAAAACAAGAATATAAGCTACCAAGCAGATATAGTTTAGCGTGCAAATATATTTACTTGTAATGTTTTAATATCAAAAGTGTTTTCTTCCCAAAAAATTTACCAAAATCTATTTTTCACTCAAAGGTGTAATTTCTTTTAGATTTATTTATATTTGAATTATTTTTAAGTATAAGAAACAATTTGATTCGGTTTGGAATTTGTTCATAACACAGATACAAAAGTGTGTTTCTTGGGCCACTTGACTAGTTAATGCATGGAAAGAGGTATGGGGTTTCCCCTCATATAGATCATGTTGGGGATTCAATTTTGAACGAGCGGTGGCAATATAGCTTCATTCATGGATTGCCCACTGAAACTCGACGACTTTAGTCTAACACTCCCTCTTCTAGAGTGGTTTGATATGCAATTTTCCGCGTGCAAGGTACTCCTTCTCTAACTATGAGCGTGATTTTATTTAAATATGATAACATTGTGTAATGTTACCAAATTTAGACCAATTATAGGTAGTCTTGAGAATTGGTGACATTTGGTGAACTGGTGAATGTGGACAGACATATCCTAGAGATGTTCATTAATGACAAAAGAACTTTTGATGGGCATAGCATGTATGATAAAGTTGGGAAAAGACTAAGTGGTGAAAAGTTGTCCTAAAGCAGTAGTCTTATGAAAATGCCAACCATATTTCATAAGAAAGAGAAATTTCTCACCATGGCCTGTCATCCCATAGTTGGTTGAAGTATCTATCTAACCATGGAACCAGTTCTCAGAACAACTGTTTGAGGAAGAAGATACAGGCCTCCCAAAAGAAGTTCCTTTTGGTCAAAATAGACAAGTTGCTCTAGGATAATGCTCGCCACAATTTGTGGGTTGAAATAAATTCCCACACCATATGGGAATCTTGTAGGTGGCTATGTTGTATACCTGACCATGTTCTTACTTTGACCTGAAATTACCTGAGGCAGAAACTATGGATCTACCAAAACAAGGTCTTAAGTAGCTTTTACATGATACTTCAATAAAGTGTTCGCTGAGGAGAGAGAATGTAGTTCCAAAGGATGAAACTAGTCTTAATGGATTCATCTGGTTTTCCTCCATCCATTGCATGTCTTACACTCCAAGTTTGATGAAAATTTGAAATCACCTTTGAGACATAGGGTTTAAATAAATTGACTAAGTGTCAAATCACAAGGTTGAAGAGGCATTTGGAAATTCCCACCAAAGCCTGTTCGAGTGATGATCAATTCATCAGAAGTTATAGACATGCTCTTTAATGAACTAGCTATCCATCCATGTTATTATTTTTTCTTATGGTGACCATATGAGAAAAATATCAGCCTGCCAAAAGAGGTAAAAACATTAGCTTGCATATCCAAAACTATGAAAAATTGACCGAGTGTTGAAAACAGGAGGTTGGGAGCTCACTTGGAGAAAAATTGTCAGAGTCAGCACTTTAATTGATAAATTCATCATATGTTATGGGTCCATTCTTTAATGATCTGGGCATCCACTCATGATCTTAGTTTCCCTCTAGGTGTTCACACATGTGAGATATGAGTCTGCCAAAATGCCTCCTGGCACAGTAATGACTAGGGCCTGACAAAATTCACTAAATGTTGAATTGAGCAGTTTGAAAGACCATTTTAAAGTGACTGCCAGAGACTGTGTGTTTGTCAGTAAGGTTTTAAGGTGACATGGTCTTGTTCCTAATTGAGGTGGATACCTAGCCATACCCTTAGTTTTTTTAAAGATGGCCAAGATGTGAAAAATATAAGTCTGCCAAAAGTTAGAAAAGTATGGATGTATAGTCTTGGTGAAATAAAAGAGCAATCTACAGGAAATTAATAAACAAAAGTTTATAAACGGAATTCTGCATATGTTGAGAAGGATTTTAGGATATTATTTTGGAAGATATGATGTGATCGAGATTACATAACATATATTTAAGGAAGAATTACTCGCAGAGGGTTTAATGAAGACACACACATGCTACAATTTTCTTGATAACCTTTGGACTCTTTGAGATATGCCAAATAGAGGTGACCACACTAACTACCATGGTATATTCCAAATAGAGGAAAAAATATATAAGTGTCATTGAAAAATAATACTTTTATCAAATGTGTCTTTAAATAAGAAAGAGGTATGAGGGTCAATTTACTGGAGTCAATTGAAATTTTAGCCCACGAGTCCCAGGGAGCTATACATTGTTCCAAAATACAAACCAATAAATGGGAAAATATTTCAAAGTGTATTCTAATTTAGGTAAAAGTGAGCATAAAAGTAAACTAAAATTATTCTTTAAAGGACAAATAGGTCTTAGTTTGAATTGTACATAGTCATTATACTTGCAACTCCTATGGTACTCTACAAAATGTTTTAGACCCATAATAGAACAAAATCACAAAAGCTTGAAAAGTGTGCCATAATCCATGTAAAACTGACAATCAAAGAAAAATTAAATGTGTCTTTAAAGGAGAAAAAGGTCTCATGTTCAAGTTTCAACGGAATTAGTTCAAATTATAGCTCATAGAGGACTCTGTTCTAGACCATTAAATAGAATAAGATTACACAATCTTGCACTCTATAGAATGTTTCAGACATATAATAGAATAAAATAACAAAAGCTTGTAATTTGTGCCATAATCGAGGTAAAACTAATTATTAAAGAAAAAATAAATTCTTAGAAGAAACGCGTCTCAAGTTCAAAGATTTGACAGAATCGGTTGAACAAGTTCAGATTATAGCTCCTACAGGACTCTGCACACTGTTCGAGACCATTAAATAAAATAAAATTACAAAAGCTTGCAAATTGTTCCATAATTCATAAAATTATACAAGAGCACGACTGGCTTGCAGTGCTCAACCCATATGTATTTTCCCTAAATTTGAGGAGGAGCTTTAGATGCTCCAATAATAGAAAACCCTTACTAGATCCACTGATAATAGAAGCGATGGTAGCACACAAAAAAAATTATAATTTCAGTATGATTGTACCGAATCCACATTGGTTCAGAAATTTGACATATTTTTCCCAAATTCCTATGCTGCTAGGGTTAATGGGCTTACAGAATTCATTGGGCCCTTTGTTATCCTCTAGATTGTGACCGGATTTCCTCCCCTAGGAACGCCGGTATCTTTTGGATTGCAGCCAGATTTTTTTGTTATCCTCTGGACTGCGACTCAATTTCCTCCATTGGGAACATCGGTATCCTCTGGACTGGTATCCGATGCTCCTCGATTTACCACTACTCTTCTCATCAAATTACTAGTGCTCTAAATGCTGCTAATGAACTAGTGCGCGTAAGTGAACTTGTTTGTTGTTGTTTTGCTAATGAGCTAGTACGCAGGTGTTTTTGAATTCTATGGTTTTTGTTTGTTTATTTGCATATTTTATATCTTGTGTTTTTTTTATTTTCTTATTTTGCATATTTACGTTTTTTTTAGTTTATTTTGTTTTTTTTGTTTGCATATTTTAAATTTGTTGCATTTTAAATTAATTATAGTTAAACAACTCTATGTTTTTAATTTACTGTAGTTTAATTTAATTTAATTTAATTTAAATAGGATTTTGTCATAATTTGTATTTGTTGCATTGCTTATAGTGAGATCCTATACATAATTCCCTTTAAGGATGAACATGATGATGATGATGATGATCACAATGATGATGATCATGATGACGATGAAGACAATGAAGATGATGGTGATGATGACACCAATGACAATAATCATCATCATCATTATCCTCATCATCATCCTTTTCATCGTCATCACCATCGTCTAATTCGTCATCTTCATCATTATCATCATCATCATCTTCATAATCATCATCATCATCATCTTCATAATCATCATCATCGTCATCACCATCATCGACATCATGATATTCTTCATCATCATCATCTTCCTTATCATCATCATCATAATCATCATATTTGTCATCAAAGTCTTCATTATCATCGTCATCATATTGATCATCATCATCATATTCGTTGTCATCATCATCAGAATCTTCATCTTCATCATCATATTCATCATCAATATCATCGTCATCTAATTCATCAGCATCTCCATTATCATTATCATCATCTTCATCATCATCATCATCATCATCATTTTCATTATCATCGTCATCATCTTCATCATCATCATCATATTCGTCATCATCATCATCTTCATCATCGCAATTTTAGGGGGAGCTCAGTGAATGAAGACATCTACATGATAAGGGGAGCAACCAATTGAGTGAGAAATTAAGGATTTCTCCTAACACCCATTCCAAGGAATAATTGGACAATTCAATATGATCCGAGGAAGTAGTAAAAAAAAAGACAAGTTATTGGGCCTTGTGAAGCCTCCTATTCTTAGATTTGTGCACATGAAGAATCAAGACTTATGGACCTAGTTTGGTGTCTTAAAAGAGGAAGATCCAAACTGAGCAGTTTGGTAGTTCCATAAAGTGCATCCTTTATAGGAGTGAACAATCACTCATATCCATTCTATTATAGTGTTGGTGAAACTCAAAACAATTTAGTGAATACCAAGGTAAAGATCTTGTCATCACATCTTCATCATCATCTTCATCTTCATTAGCATATTCATCATCATCACCATCACCATCATGATCATCTTCATCTTCATGATCATCATCATCATCATCATCATCCTCATTCTAATCATCATCATGATAATCATGATAATCATGATCATCATCTTCATCATCCTCATCCTAGTCATCATCATCATCCTCATCCTCCTCATCATTATCCTCATCCTCTCCCTCATCATCATCATCATCATTGTTGTCGTCGTCATCACCACCACCATCATTGATCATCATCACATCTTCATCATCATCATCATCATCCTCGTCATCCTCATCCTCATCCTCATCCTCATCATCATCATCATGATTGTCATCATCATCATCTGCATCATCATCATCATCCTCATCCTAGTCATCGTCATCGTCATCATCATCGTCATCCTCATCCTAGTCATCGTCATCGTCATCATCATCATCATCATCATCATGATCATGACAATCATCATCGTCGTCATCATCATCATGATCATGATGATCATCATCATCAGCATCATCATCGTCGTCATCGTCGTCATCATTGTCATCGTTGTCGTCATCATCATCATCATCGTCATCATCATCATCGTCATCGTCATTGTGGTCATCATCATCATGATTATCATCATCATCAGCAGTAGCATCGTCATCGTCGTCATCTCCCTTTTCCTAATCAACATATTCATCATCATCATCATGATCATTTTCATCATCGCCCTCATCATCATCTTCATCCTCTTCATCACCACCACCATCATCATCATCATCTTCATCATCATCATTGAATGTTGATTTATGTTCATCTATGTCTCCTTCTCAAAGGTTTGAAAATGATCTTATTTGAGGAATTTTGTGGGAGTGCCTTTTAGGTTAACTGGTTAGCAAGTTTTGCCACCATGGAGCCGTCGGATGTAGAGTGGGTTTTGATCTATGGTGATAGGTATTTCTGTATATTGAAACATGCAGTAGCTAAATAAGGGTAAAGTATGTTAAACTTCAATGGTTTAGATTCAGGATGGTGAAGAACGACGACGAAAAGCGATTTCATGGAGCGGAGATGCGAGGAAGGATTTATTTTTGAGATTTCCGAAGTCCGTTAAATGGGTGTAATGTTGGAGGTTCGAGATCGGCACAAGGTGAGATCAACAGCCCTAAATCATTTCGCACGGTGAACCTGCTCGCAGGGAGAAACTTTTTCAAATCATGAAAAGGGTTAATTAGTGAGAAAATCGGATGGTTGAGATGAAGGTGGAGATAGATCTGTGGTCTCAAACAATTCTGCAGATTGAACTAGTGTGGAAAAATTTACGAATTCGATCCGGGGAAAGTAGTAGGGGCTACGAAGATCTATGATCGGAACAAGATGTTGGGTAGATCAATGGGTGAGAAGCATTTCACGATCAAAAGTTTCTCACTCGTTCAGATGAAAAAGGGTTAGCAGAATGTTAAAGTTCTCAAGGTTGAGCGGTCCCGATGAAGGTAGTTTAGAGATCAGCGGTTGATATTGATCTCCCCAAATCAAGCTGTGTAGGTTCATAGTGTTGAGTTTTGGGTATGAATATTTTGTGTATCGAGGACTTAGATCGCAAAGATGAACATATCTACAGTATTGAGTGCATGGAGAAACACGAGGTTTATGCAACATAAAAAAAACTATAAAAAGCTCTAAGTGGAGAAGACGCCCTCACATACGATCTACCTTCCAGATAGTTAATTGATTTCCCCGACGCCATTTGTGATACACCCACAGGATAAATCATCCCCATGGTAGTGCCATCTCTCCCAAAACCAGATACCCATTGTATGGATGGCGTGTGAAATCAAAAAGATATCATGAAAATCTAAGAACTGGAACAACGAATCTAATCTCCACACATAGCAGGGGAAACACACCAAAAGAATGGTTCTGGTATCGTCATCACAGAAGCAAAAGCGTTGTCACAGGAGTGAAAGGGTCGTCATAGGAACGAAAGGGCTAGAACACATCCAATCCATATGCCCTAAAGCATATGGCCGACCAGGCTACCTAACGATGAAATGTGTGAATATGTTAACGGGTCATCCCCTTGTCTAGTTTTCCAATCCCATATGAACACCACCTTTTAGAGCCATTAAGGTGCATAGGATGAGCTAGTGTAGAATAAAACTCATGGTATCATTCTGTAAAGAGGTTCTAAG
Organism: Pseudotsuga menziesii; assembly: GCA_001517045.1. Classification (NCBI taxonomy): domain Eukaryota; kingdom Viridiplantae; phylum Streptophyta; class Pinopsida; order Pinales; family Pinaceae; genus Pseudotsuga; species Pseudotsuga menziesii. The sequence goes on along the minus strand of LPNX011107047.1, from coordinate 223,845 downwards.
GATTCTGATATGTTTGCAATGGTAATCTGGATCGAGAAGCTTGTTATTCTCGGTGTGTTGTTGGTTGGTGATATTGATTCCAAGCTCATCTATCACCTTGGTTTTTCACACTCGGGAAGCACCAACCATCAGGAAGAAGACGTCATACACCACTTTGATAGATGCACCTATTTTCTATGGGAGTGAATGCTCGTACTAGAGCATCAAGGGCCCAAGGTATTCATTGTAGATTTCTAGCACCCCGTCCGCCAACCTTTTCTGAGGTGGTGAGGAGTACTTGAATGACAAGCCACTGCAGAAGGTGTTTGTTTTTGCCAGAAGCAAGGGAGAATATGTGAATAAAGATGATCACGGAAATGCTATATATAAACTCCTTTGCCATCTTTGAGCCCATACAGAAAGGTGCCTTCGAGCACGAAATGAACACGAAGGAAAAGGACATGTTCCTGACTCGATAGACGGACAAGTGATCGAGCCCAGTCATAAATGAGCTACCAAAAGCATCTTGAGACGTCATTTTCACTGCCCACAAGTTCACAACTAGAAATGTCATGCTACCATCCAGACCGAGCATGCACATTTGCTCCATGATATTTGTTTAAAGATATGTAAACCGTGGCATAAGTACCATGCTCTAGTTGTTAATGTTTGATTATGATTGTAAATAGATTCAAATCATATTTCGAGGATTAGCCTCGGGGTTTGAGATATTATAAAAAGGCTCCCCACTAGGGATAAAATTTGAAGGGCAGGGTCCCATTTGCTTTTGAAGCTTAAGTTTCAGTGAATTAGCCACCAATTAGCTTACTGCCTATTGAGTTGCAAGTGGTTTCCATTTTCATACATTGATTTTCCCTAATATTTATCATGATAATGGGGCTTGTGGTTGTTGTTGATATGTATATATTCAATTAGCATTAATCATTGTATATTACATGGATGTAAGGATGAAAAATGGAACTTGGGGATGCATAAAAACAACCCTCATTTTCATAGATAAATTCATAAAAGCCAAAAGCCAAAGAAAATATTTTAGGGTTACACATTACAATTTACAATTCTCATAAGGAAAAGAAAATCATTTACTTGAACCAACTATAGTTGTGGTAGCAATATAGCTAAGACACCACCCTGTGAACAAGAATGAACCGTCTCTCCAGCAGCAACCATACCTGCAAATGTGGAGGTTAGACCAAACCCTAAAATATCCAAGGTAAAAAATTCTTGAAGAAAAACTACAACAATAGAGTTTACCTCAAGTTGCCATGCTAAAATTGCCAAGGTTTCCATGAAAAAAAGAATGAGACCACCCAACCATAAAAAATCTACCCTTCCATGAGGAAAAGTTTCAGAAAAGTGGTCAAAATTGGTCCCAACAGCCTTAAGAGAATTGGTCCCAACAGCCTTAAGAGAATTGGTCCCATTAGTCTTAGTCAAAATTGGTCCCAGCATCCTTAAGAGAATGCCCGCCACAATTCAAGGTTTGAGAATAATTCTCGTACCATGGTACCATCCTATAGCTAGTTCATTTTTCTACCTATTCATGATTTGAGTTTGATTTAATCATTCTTGAGGAGAAAGATACAGGCCTGCCAAAATAGGGTTTTTCACCGGTGGATGCAAAAATTGCTAAGTAGCCTCAGAAAGATGCCCGCCCTAAATTATGGGTTAGCGTAAATGCCCGCAGCACATGGGGGTCTTGTAGATTGTTCTTTGGCCTACTTGACCATGTATTTAGATTGTGTTGGAAGTGGATGAAGAAAAATTTATGGACCTGCCAAAATGGTGTTTTAGGCAGATTAGACCAAATTGATAAATTTGTCTAAGTATGGACTTGGTGTTAAATCTGCCCAAGTGGCCTTAAGGAAACGCCTGCCATGCCTCATAGGATGATGTGAAAAATGTATTGAGAATTTGAGTCTCTAGAGTGTGTTATGGAGCATACAAACATGTCACTTCCCTCACCAAACTACAACATATATTTAAGGAAGAATTGGTCCAAGCAGCCTTAGTAAAAAATCGTCCCACCAGCCTTAAGAGAATGTCCACCATAATTCATGGTTTGAGAAGAATTCCTGCACCATGGTACCATCCTATACCTAGTTGGTTTTCCTACCTATTAATTATTTGAGTTTTCTTTAATCTTTCTTGAGGAGAAAGATACAGGCCTGCCAAAATAGGGTTTTTCACCGGTGGATGCAAAAATGGCTAAGTAACCTCAGAAAGATGCCCGCCCTAAATTATGGGTTAAAGTAAATGCCTGCAACACATGGGATCTTGTAGATTGGTATTCAGCATACCTGACCATGTCTTCATATTGTCTTGGAAGTGGATCAATAAAAATTTATGGACCTGCCAAAAGGGTGTTTTAGGCAGATTAGACCAAATTGAGAAATTTGTCTAAGTATGGACTTGGTGTTAAATCTGCCCAAGTGGCCTTAAGGAAATTCCCGCCATTCCTTATAGGATGATGTGAAAAGTGTATTGAGAATGTGAGTCTCTAGAGTGTTGTATGGAGCATACAACCATGTCACTTGCCTCACGAAACTACAACATATATTTAAGGAAGAATTGGTCCCGCAATAGCCTTAGTAAATAATGGTCCAAGTAGCCTTAAGAGAATGCCCGCCACAATTCACGGTTTGAGCCGAATGCCTGCACCATGGTACCGTCCTATAGCTAGTTGGTTTGGATACCTATAAATGATTTTATTTTTCTTTAATATTTCTTGAGGAGAAAGATACATGCCTGCCAAAACAGGGTTATTCACCAGTGGATGCAAAAATGGATAAGTAGCCTCAAAAAGATGCCCGCCCTAAATTATGGGTTAGAGTAAATTCCCGCAGCACATGGGGGTCTTGTAGATTGGTATTCATCCTACATGACCATGTATTCATATTTTCTTGGAATTGGATGAAGAAAAAGTTATGGACATGCCAAAAGGGCGTTTTAGGCAAATTAGACCAAATTAAGAAATTTGTCTAAGTATGGACTTAGTGTTAAATCTGCCCAAGTGGCCTTAAGGAAATGCCCGCCATGCCTCATAGGATGATGTGAAAAATGTATTGAGAATGTGATTCTCTAGAGTGATGTATGGAGCATACAACCATGTCACTTGCCTCACAAAACTACATCATATATTCAAGAAAGAATTGGTCCCAGCAGCCTTAGTAAAAAATGGTCCTAGCAGCCTTAAGAGAATGCACAGAGAATGCCCACACCATGGTACCATCCTATAGCTACTTGGTTTTTCTACATATTCATGATTTGATTTTTCTTTAATCTTTCTTGAGGAGAAAGATACGGGCCTGCCGAAACAACGTTTTTAGTGGTGAAAAACAAGAAATTCAAGGGGCAGTAGTTGATATCCAAAAGATGGATGCTGGGAATCCTATAAAACCTGATGTCATTATAAGAAGTGTGAGACAAGCCAAAAATAAAAAATTCCTAGATGATTGAAATTCAACATTGTATGCAAAATGGTGAAAGAAACTTATGTTGCAATAAGCATTTCTAGTTATCTTGTCATACTGAAAATTTATTCTATTGTGCTAACATTTATGTTACCAAATTTTGGAAATGTAACAAATGAAATTACAGTTGTTTTCTGTGTTTGCTTATATTTTGTAAATTTCTGTCTTTTTAGGCCAGTTCTATAGGCATTACAACTTTGGTTATTCACTGAAATTTGGTCGCATGAGTAGAATTGTATGACATTGTTCCAGAATTTGAATTTCAGTTTCATTCGATAAATAAACTTACATAAATACAGCAATACATAGCATCAAAATTCTCTTAAAGAGCTTGAGAGTTCTCAATCCATCATCCCCATAATATCCCCATAATATCAATAGTTCCAAGCAAACAGCTAGGATCTACCTATGTCGCCAAATCTACTGACATCTCATATCCACTAATCACTATCACTCTTTTAATTTCTTACAAATTCAAATATATATGCCTACAGTACACAAGTTAAGTTTTCAATTTTGATATTGTTAACTTTTTTGCCTGTTATGTACACTTACTGAAAAGTTAAATTCAAAATTACCATTCACATTAAATGCATCAAAAAATATACAATATTGCTGAGAAATACACACACACATATATAAATTTATGTATTAAAACTTTAAATGTATTTACATACACAACATATATAAATAATGTTATTCCATAGTTCTAGGATGCTTGGGAGGTTTAGGCTGCAAGTCCTCCTTTTCTAGAGAAGATAAATTTGTACATTCTAGTCTCTTGGCTTGTCTACAAGCTGTTGGTTCTTCAGAAGCTGCAGCAGGTGCATGTTCTGATTTTCATTCTAATTCTTTCACTTTTGTTGCACATTTGTGCAAACTTTCTATCAATCTATCATTATCTTGGATGTACTTCTTCATCAATTCCACCGTCTTCTTATTTTTCTCTTCGTGTTCCTTTTCCTTTTGCTGAAGACAATCATCTGCATGTTTCAACTCAGACTGAACTTGGGTCAAATTTTTCCTGAGCTGCTCTGTCTATGTCTCCAACTCTTCTTCCCTCAATTCTTTATTGTCTAGAATATACAAAATTGCTACTCCCTAAAGCATGTTATTCTTCTACAGAGTGGCAATTTGGGATTTTAGATCTTCTATCTTAGACTTCATCCCAAATGTTATGATTCTCTATCCTCCAATATTTTCAATCTGAGCTCTTTAATCTCATCATCCCTCTTAGCTAGCTTGTTTTCCATTGTTTCTTTTATGGTTGACCACGCAGAGAGATCATCTCCAACATTCATTGCTGCACTAGCATCCATCAAGGACTTCTCTCGAATTCTTAAGAAGGCACGATAGCTTTGTAACTCCTTTTTGACTTGTGCATGAGCTCATATTGCATTGAAATCTATGTCCAATGCCTTCTCTCTATTTTATGGGGACATCTCATACCTTATTAAAGCATATTGGTGTGCTGACATATCATAAATTTCACTAGAAATCAGATGCCTACTCTGTCCCTTACCAATTTCAAATTCTTTTAACTTTTCAACTCCTCTAGTATGTAGTTCTATAGTAATATTTTCAAGTTCAACTATTTTCCCTTTCAACTCTTCATCTTTCTTATCAATTATGTTTTTTATGTTTTCCTCTTTTTTTCTATATTCATTTATCTCAAGTTCACGTTTATTGTACTCTTCAGTAAGGCTGTTTTTTAAGTCACCCTTCATTATTTCAATTATTTTGTTTAACTTACTGCCTTCAGCAGTAAGTATTGCTTCCTAGCCAATAACAATCCTTAGAGGGGGAATGTCCAACACCTCCGGTCGATGTTTGAGCTCATCTTCCAGTCTCTTTATGGTTTCTTCATCTTTCTTCCGAAAAACCATATATTCTTTTCTACATTTCTCATTTTCCTTTCTAATTTCATTCTAAATTTTCTCTAGTTCCTTATTCAAAGACTGAAGAACAGAGTCCGTTCCTGCTATTATCATTCTTGAACTGTCCACAATATTCACAAGGGATCCTTGTAATGTTGCAATTTCCTGTAAACAAGGAAAATTTTTAGGAGGCCTAAAAATATGGAATTTGGAAACTTTTTTTTTTTTGGAAAAAAGCATTGAAAAATGCCTCCTGCCATTTGCAAAATTTTAATAGAAGATTCCATAGTACCCACTTGTTTTGTTTCTAACCTTGCAATTACCTGTAAATAGTGAAAAATTTAATAAGGCTTCAAAAAAAAGAATTTGGCAATTGTTTCTTTTTGAAAAATAGCATTGAAAAATAGCGCCTACCTTTAAGAGGTCCTGAATTTGCATCTGCTTAATCCTACAGAGTTCTACTCTTTGTACTGTGGTAAGATACCAATAGGAAAAATTGTTCCTATGAAATTCAGCTTCTTCTTTGAAATGCAACATTTTATCGAACAGTAGCTTAAAAATAGTTTTACCATCAAAAAAATATTTTGGAGAGGAAGTTTTCTCAAATCTGAACTGTGGAGGTGTATATATAACAAGTGGCATTTTTGCATGAGCATAAATATCATCATCACTATTCTCCTCCTATTTATTAAACTCAACATCATGCATGTCATTTACATTTATTTCTCTGCCTTCATGTAATCCGGCCAGAATTGAGACAACATCAAATTCTTCAGGGTCACTTCCCATACCTTCCATATAGTACTCAAAAGGCTCTTCAGGGACTTGTACATTGTCCTTTGGATATTGTTGAGGAACTTCCTAGTTAATTTTGTCCAGTTTCAGCCTCTTAATGTATGTATTTTAAAATCTACTTCCTTCTACAATGCTGGGTCGATATAAGTCAATAATTTTTTGTAGTGTGTCAGGGTATTTGAACTTCACTCTCTTCATTTTTCTCTCCTGCAATGCAAAATGCAATTTTTTTTCCAATAGATGAGGGACATCTATGAACAGGTCTTCAACCCAATGAATCACCAAATTCATACAATCACCTAAAATATCTTGCTTGTGGTGATTCACAATTGTCCTTAGTACAATTTGAATTAAGGTTTTGTACAATTTGAATTAAACTATAATAAAAGTTACATATGTGTTCTCACTTTTCCAAATTATNAACTTACATTTTCAATTTCAATATAGTTAACTTTCTAGCATGTTAAGTATACTTATTGAAAATAAGAAAGTAAGAGTAAATAATTGAGTAAAAATTTGGCATTCTAACTGTTCTGGAAAAATAAGAGTTAATAGAGTGAGTAATATAATAATAGAGTAGTTTTCTTCTCTACATGTTTTGATGTACTCTCAGACCAAACCCTCCTATTAAATGTTTATAGTAAATGCTTTTGGAAATTGGATGGCTAGATATATTGAGAAGAATATCCTTGTACTAATTTTATATAACCTAACCTCGTATGCTCACAGTCGACCTATGAAAGGTGCAATTTTAACCTTTTTTTACTGTTATGGACATTTGGTGTAAAATGAAAGCCATAAGCATAAAAATGCAAGATAGGAATGCATAGCATTTAAATTGAACATGAATGACTAAAATTCCAAGTATCTTGGCCAAATTCAAAAAAAATGACCGAAATTCTAAGTTTCGTAAAAAACAGTGTGTAAATATTCAAAAATGGGCTTAGGAAAATGCACGCCACAGTCTCTACAATTTTCATAAGTTGAAACTAACACCATAGGGGTTGAAGATATATATATTTTTGACAAAAGCCTTTTTTTTTTTAAATTATGTTTCATTTGTCCAAAGTTAAATTGACAAAATGACAACTTTTGTGTTTTCAACTCAGTTTTACCCAGATCACAAAAATGCCCACCCAGCCCTAAGTATTGGGTATTTTTGAGTGATTTTAGTTGGAAATTGTATGTTTTACTATTTTCCACATTATTCTACATTTATTTTTTCAATTTTGGTTGAGATAGTGCCTGTTGTGCAAAAACACTACATGTTTGTCTTGTATTTATGAAATATCCACCTACATTAATAAAAATGCAAGCCAAACCCTCATATTAAATGTTTATAGTAAATGGTTTTAGAAATTGGATGGATAGATATATTTAGAAGACTATCCTTGTGTTAATTTTATATAACCTACCCTCATATGCTCACAGTTGACCTATGAAAGGTGCAATTTTAACATTTTTTTTACTGTTATGGACACTTGGTGTAAAATGCAAGCCATAAGCATAAAAATGCAAAATAGGAATGCATAGCAGTAAACTTGAACATGAATGACTAAAATCGCAAGTATCTGGGACAAATTCAAAATCAATGACTGAAATTCTAATTTGTTACGTAAAAAATAGTGTGTAAATATTCAAAACTGGGCTTAGGGAAATGCACGCCACAGTCCGTACAATTGTCATAAGTTGAGAATAACACCATGGGGTTGAAGCTAGACATATTTACATTTATTAATAAAATTTTATATTGTTAGGTGTAATCTATATGGTGAATTATACTATTTAATGCAGATGAATTATGTATTTGTTCCATTCAATTATGTCTAGTATATTATTGTTCTGTTATAATTGGTTTTTCTTTTTGAATATTTTTTTCATTATATATGAAATTTGTAAGTTTGAAACGATAATATACATTTCCTAGCATGTAGGTTATTGTGAAGATACTTTTATACTATCTAAAAAACCTCTTATTATAGCCTTCTAGATATGGTTGGATTCACCATACAACACTCTAGAGATCCACACTCTTAGAATATTTTTATCATCATCCTATGAGCTGTGGCAGGAATTTCCCTAAGGCCAATTATGCAGATTTTACCAATACTTCCATACTTGGACAATATTTTATCTTCTCCTAGGCTCGATCTAATTTCCCTAAACCACATTTTCTAGGCTACTTGGACCAATATTCCCAAACTTAGCCAATTTCCTAATTTTAACTAATTTGTTGTATTTCTCCAGAATGATGCCATAATGCAACAATGATTTCAACTTCATTTCACATCATCATCTATGCCATGCCATGCGGGCATCATCCTTAGTGCAAGCATCAACCTTAATGTGGCCATCACTTATCCCCTTTAAAACACTTAGCCATTTTTTCTTTGTCTTTATAGTATGCTAATTAACATTTTTCTTCCATTTTCGCAGGTTTATATTTTCCTTATCTGGTGACCATAAGAAAAACCAAGAGAATGGATAGATATCCATTTCAACAATGAACATGACCATATCATCTGATTAATTTTATCATCAAAGGAACACCCCCTTTTGGTCATTTCGAAGTGGTCTCTCAAATGTTTTGTCTAACACTTGAGCAGTTCTCTTCTGTTAGGATATTTAGACACTTAGGAGTTAGTTAAGATCAACTTGTGTAATATATCCATTAGGTAAAAGTGTGTTTCTTTAGTATGCATTAATATGCATTTATAAATATTCTAATCCGACGGTCACGATATGTTCTAGACATAGGGTGATCTGACAGTTCAACTTCTCTTAGATCATACCTACTATTGATCCGTGGCTTAACACTTGATTGGTCCATGATCTATATTTAAAGAGCATGGAGGGTCCTTGGCTAGTTGATCGGTTATGAGAAGCTCATGTAACTTTCTTTCTTTTGCATAGTAAATTGCTCCAAGTAGCTATTTGGCTGGGGCCGTGGACTGTTTCCCTCTCGAGGGTTTAAACCACATGACAAACATCGATGTGTTGATCTATGATCTATTTGTGTGAAGCGGTTTCTCAAGGTGTTTGGTCTTTTGGGAGTACTCTGTGTACCTGAACATGGTATCAGAGCGTTTATGAAGAGCCGCTTTCAGTTTTGATCAAGATCTGGAACCAGTGTTGCCGAAACTTTGAAAGGGTTTTTGGTTATAGAACTTTTGTGCATTTGTGACCTGTGAGAGCTATTCCATTGTGTCCAGAGCACCATTTCCATTTGAAAATAATCTTCATTTGATCGATAAATGTTTCTGTTTGTTCCAAAAACACCCATTTCGGCAAATCTGAAGGTATAATGTTACAGTGACGGATTTGTTTTATTTATTTTTTAAATCTTTTATATTTTATCAGTTTTATTATTAGATCTTTACTATTTTAGTCTCGGACTATTGCCTTCCCTAGCTGCGTATGCTCTTTGCCGTGCACCTTGCGCGATCACGGCGAATCAGAAACAACAAGGGAAAGTTTTTTTTTATTGTCTTCTTGGCTGCGTATGGTCTTTGTCATGCACCTTGTGTGATCATGGCAAATTAGAAATAGCGAGAAAACTTGAAAACGTAGAATTTCCAAGTAAACTAACCAAGATCTAACCCCATTGTGTGGAAAAAGTTTTTTTGTTTTTGTTTTTTCATTTTTTTTGTGATTTGCAGAAAAAAAAGGCAAGCAAAGAGAATAAGAGAGAAGAGTAAAAAAAAAAAGGCTCCCTTCCTCTTTCCATTCTTTTACGTACCTTTTAAACTTAGCTCACTTGGTCCAAAGTTGCTTTATTCCTTAATAGGTCTTGAGTTCAAGTTTTATTAATCTACTTTTTAGTGCATGCAATTTCTATTTTCAAGTGACTTTATTGTAAAAGTGCATCTCACATAAATAAAATAAAATAAAAAGTGAGTCACTTAAGTCTTTTAATTTATTGCGGCACTATTTAAAAGTGAACATTATTGTAAAAGTGAACATCACTTATTCTACAAAAATGATTCCCTTAAAAGTAACTTTATTGTAAAGTGATTGTCAAAGGTTGATATTGGGAAGAGGGGGATTCTTTTTTTTAGTTGGTCAAGTTAATATCTGTCGCGTCACTATTGGGGACATCTTCAACATTTTCTTTGATCAAGCATAACTTCATCATCCAGAATCAGTTTTCAGTGTCGTTTTTTTTTAAACCGCATATTTTTTCGAGATCTTTGCATCCATATAGTTAGTTTCTCTTATTTAAGCCATTAATTTTTAGTATGTCCACCCCTTGTGATATTATATTTACAATTTCTAACTATTTCTCATGAAAATCTCGTATGGAGGATGTTCTGCGAAGTAGGAGACTTTTCAAAATAACCTCAGGGAAAGAAAAAAAACCCACTGATGATGATAAGAAAATTAAATGGGAAAATAGATGTGATGAAGCTCGTGGATTCATTTGAATGTAAATCTCTACTAATTCGCGATTCTACATATCTGGAATTGATGAACCTAATCAAGCTTGGGAAAAGTTGGAATCTGTGTTTGGTAAACATAATGAAATTCGGGGTCATCAATTTGAGAATGAGTTGATTTTCTTGAATCCAAATGATTGTTCATGCATTCAAGACTATGTATCTAAGTATAAAACTCTTAGACTCTTATGTGCAAAATGAAATATTAAGAAACAAGACAAACAATGCCCCATATATAAGTGTTGAAGACCTACATGAAGGGTAGGTTTACAACCAGCATGAAAAAGGGATGGATCTATAGAACTTCCTGTGACAAGAAGAATCGAGAGATAACACCATTCTGAGATAGCACTGATGATGATGATCTAGCTCAAGTGATGATCCAGATGTGATGATGATCCATACTTGATGATGATACAGATCAAGTGATGATCTAGATTTGATGGTGATACAGTGATGATGATCCAACAGTGGTGATCCAGATCGAGTGATGATCCAGATCTTGTGATGAAGAAGAGTTGAAGAGGAAGAACACTTGAAGACAAAGATGACTTGAATATGAAGAATACTTGAAGACGAAGAAGACTTGAAGATGAAGACAACTTGAATATGAAGATGACGAGATGATCCAGTCGACACAGAGAAGAAGATCAGTGCTGAAAATTGTGTCAAAGAATACCTTCCTAGTTAAGAGGGAGTTTTGATGTATTTGTAACTTTGGAATGTATTCTCTTGTATATATTATGTCTTGTACCCCGATGTTTATTCTGGGAAGTGTCTGTAATGTATTTGGGTCATGTCATGCCCCGATGTTCCTATCGAGATATTCAATAATGTAAACAAGTCATGTCAAGTCATTGTGGGTAATCCTCCTATTGTTCAAGGGTTAAATTCCATGCAGTTCTGGGGCCCCAAGGTTATTAGACTCTCCTAGAGAAGTCGGCCTTGGTGAGTCATTGTCAAGTCAGGAATTAGTATAAATAGAGAGTGAGCCTCTCTATTTATCACATGCTCACTCACACTTAGTTGTAGCGCATAGCCGAGGAAGAAGAAGTTGTTGGGGATAGAGAGAAAGAGGCTATTGTTGTCGGGATATCATATTACTATTTTTGGGGATTTTCTATTAGTGTTGATTCTATCTCTGAGGAAGTTCTAGGGTTTTCTCCTTTATGGTTTCCCCGAGGAAAATATTTGTGTTCATTGTCTTATGTGTTTGATTGATGTGCTTTTTATTCTCTCAGCTAAAGATCCTAAGTTAATGCTAGCTTAAATGATAAAAATCTAACAGGTAGTACCTAGCTCCATCCCAAATTAGGATAACAGAACTCAGCACAAAAGATGTCAACAATGTAGGCAGAGAAGAAGAAATTAGGTTTCTTCCTGGTAGTAGCTTTCTGAGATTCTTGTATGGTTGTTTTGAGTTATAAAGAAAGGATTGAAGCCCATGAGAGAGATTCTCCCATGGTTATAACATGATGGGAAATCAGAGCCCATTCTTCCTTAAAATACGAACAGTTAGGGATACTGTAGATCCTGCACAACATTGCTACAAGCAGGGAATAGGGTTCCTTAAACCATTCAATAGGGTAAAGGTAATCTTTCCTATGAGAAACATTACGTGGTTCATTCATCCAAGACTTCAACATTTGGTCAAAATTATACCTGGACTTAGCAGCTTTAACGAAATTAGCATTAAGGAGTTGTCTAAAAGGTTTGAGAGCATAAATTTTTACAAAGGTCTCAAAACGGAAATTGGAAAGTAACAATCCAGTGCTATTATTAAAAGAATGATATTTTGGATTGGCATGATCAATAATCCATATGACCGCTTCGTTGTAAGGGAGAACGATCGGTCTTGCAAGAATCATATGGATACCGGAATCCCTAATTCTCTTGTAAATGGGTTGGTCATCTTGAAAGTTTGAAAGATCATTGTTGTCGAAAATGGAATATATTCTGGACCAATCTAACTCGTAGTTCTTGCTAACCCGGCCACTGGTATCAGAGAAGACATTGAAATTCGGGTCTTTGGTCAGCATGTATTTCTGTAGGTTTTTACATCGGGTAATTCGAGGTGTTTTTGAGGTTGACATATTTTGTTGAACACATAAACCAAAAATTAAAACTAATTTAAACTGGAACAACAATAAGCAATTCAAATTAGTAAAGGTGAGGAAAACTAACCTGTAACTAGAGCAAATAGTGGAAAAGTTGCTCGGTAAAAACATCAAAGTAAATTCACGTAGCACAACAAGTTACAGTGGTAAAAATGGTGAAGAAATCATTAAAAAGACAATCATATATATAATTTGCGGGAAATAATTAAGACCGTAGGATAAGATCGACGGTCAAGATCAAACTCTGCGAGATGCGGGATTGAAACACAAAATTCAAATTTTATTAATCATTCCGCAACCTGCATTCCTCATTTGCGGGATGCAGGATGCAGAATCGCAAAACAACAAAACTTTATTCAAACCTCTCTGTATCCCACATTCCGCAGTTTGCGGGATGCAGGTTGCCGGAACATGCAAATTGGAAGACATAACAAATGACACCCCACACCCACATTCTGCACTTATGCGGGATGCAGGTTGCGGGTTGACCAAAGCGTATCTATAAAAAATTTCCCGCATCCCGCATTCTGCATTTGCGGGATGCGGTTTACGGGATGAGATAATTCAATATATATGAGTACAAAATACCGCATCTCACAACTTGCGGGTTGCGGGGTGCAGGATTGAAACAATTCCAAACAAAACTAGCTTTCCGCAACTTGGAAACACACAAATCAAACATGGATTTTGGAAGTTTTGGTCAAGCTAGAAGAATTCGAAAACTAAGATAAGTGTAATTGAATCCATGAAATGGACAAAGGATTTTGATCAGTTACCTTTGTATGTGTAATTGGGCTCCCGTGTAAAAATAACTTGGGATCTGTTGTACTTACAACAAATGGTGACTGGATGGAAGAACCAGTTTTCTCTACAAAACAATAACCTTTTCCAATTAAATATCTTAGTTGAGAAATGATCAATTTGAGATTACGGGAAATGTCAATATAAGAGGTAAATCAACAAAGGATTATCAAAGATTGATTGATGCATTCCCACCCATGGTCATTTTAAAGATAATGCGACTCTGATTCAGATGGAACGAAGGATAAGGATCACTTGGATTAAGGATGACATAGGCACGTAGTTCAAGTTGAACCTGGGATCATACCTTGACAATTTTGGATTTTCGCACATAGGCCACTAAAACCACCATTTTGTTTTTGAAATAACAAGAGTCTATTGACATAGGACCACTGCCCCATGCTCTAGTGATCAGTGCCATTCACAAACTTGACCTAGAAACTAAACAAGTCGGCTCGGTAAGGAGACCTCTTGTCTTCCAGGAGTATGGCTGAAAGCAACTATCATGGCTTGGGAACCATCTAATGATAATTTCAGTCCAAAATCAAGTCCATGATCATAGTAATGTTGGCTTTGGATAAGAACCCCTCGTCCTTATGTACAATAATTTTCTCTTTGGGAAAAACTAGGGTTTTATTTGGATATGGATTGCAAGACACTAGCATGGCTTGGTATCCACATAATGGTAGCGTTACTCACCAATGCTTTGCATATCATGAATGAGTCAACCTTTGATAGGATCTCCCATCTTGTAGAAAACTAAAAGCCACCTCTCCAAGTTATATGGTAAATATGTCATTCCACCAAGCACCTATGAACCTAATGAGCTGGCTCATGATGAGACTTCTCATCTTGCAATCCACATAATAAAATTATATGGCCGTGATTGAATTCCAAAATAGTAAGACTGGCCAGGTTATAAAGGTATGATGCAGTTCTCTAATGAGACCTTAGACAAGACGATCCTTTTCTTCCACGAATTTCATCACAAGAGTAAGGCATATAGAATATACTGACCAAGATGAGAGCGCATCAATTTGAAACCCTCCAATGATTGGTTTCCATTCACATATAATAGATCCTGATACAAGTTAGGGAATATGTAAACTAACAATTTGCTTAGGTTAAGAGTATTGAATATTCAAAAAGATTGCCCATCTTTGCCATATGTGTATAGATTACCAAAAGTTTACTAATATCAAGTAAACACTCAGAAAATAGGAAAAGAAAATAACACAGCAAACCTATGTACATGATTGAAGAATCTATTCAAACAAAATACTTTTTAAGCAGGAAAACATTCGCTGGATAGGTGCCAATGACTCCTTCCAGTGTTTGTAACCGAACAGTACTAGGACCAATCTTTTCTTTAACAATGAATGGTCCCAACCAAAGGCATTGGAACTTGGTATACTCCTTGTTGTCTTTATGTTGCTTGTCCCATATTAATACTAAATCTCCCATCGAAAATTCTCTATCAGATGAGGACTTCTCGTCGAACCATTTTTTCACCAACTATTGATGTTGGTAGAATCTATTCTTGGATATTTCTCTATCTTCCTCTAGCTTGGGAAAAGAATTAATCCTCTACTATAATGGAGAAGAATCACCCTATCGGATGGATTGGGCCAACTGCAATGAAGGGATGGTGAGATTAGTTGTTAGGACTTCTTCCTTGCCATAAACTAGGAAATAAGGGGAGTTACCAATGGATTCCTTTGGAGTGATTCAAACTGCCCAAAGAGAATTATAGAGTTCAGTATGCCAATATTTGTGATGCAAAGACACTATCTTTTTTCAGGATGTTTATTAGGTTTTTGTTGGAAGATTCTACAAGTCCATTTCCCTGAGGATAGTAATTGGAAGAAAATTTAAGCTTGATCCCTTTCTCAATAGTGTAGCTAGTCAAGTCAATGGATTGGAAGTATGACGCATTATAAAAAACAAGATACTTGGGGGTGCTAAAACTGGTGACTATTTGGTTTTCAAGAAATGAAATTACCTGGTTTGTGTTACATAGTCTTAGAGGGACGGCTTCAACCCACCTGGTGAAATAATTAGTGGCTATCAAAATGTATTTGTGTTGTAAAGAAGATACAGGGTTGATAGGTCTGACAAAATCCAATCCCCACTGCTGAAAGGGGAGTTGGATTGCTACTGGCTGCAAAGGGAAGGTAGGTTTCTTTACTTTTCCAGTGCACTTCTGCCAAGGCTCACATCTTCTGACATATGTATGAGCATATTTGAATAGGTTAGGCCAATAGTATCCTTCCCGAATGATTTTGTGAGCCATTGTATCACCTGAGAAATGTCCACCTATAGGTCCTACATGAAATTGAAAGAGGAACTCGTCAGTCTGGTCCTTTTCTAGGAATCTAAGAAAAACTCCATCATAATTCTTTCTAAACATAACATTATCAATAACTTGATAAGGTGCTGATTTCAGCATTAATGCTCTATGTTTCTTAAGTTCAAGGGTTTCAGTAGCAAACCCATTATGCAGAAAGAACTTGATGTGATCATACCATTCAGATGTTGTTGTTTCAATTGCATTAACAAAACCTATAGGTATAGCCTCTTCATGTTCCCAATCGGTGTGCTGATATTCAGGATCATTTGACTGGACAGAGAGTTGACAAAACCCTTTTCCTCTGACTATCTTTGCAGGTTTGATCTCCATATCATATTTCTGTAGAGTTGTCATCCAATGAGCTATTTTTTCTCCCAACTCCTTTTGGACAAGGACAATGCAAATGGCCACATACGGGACAATCACCTTGGTCCTTGACTTCAAAACATAAGGCCTATAATGTTTTACTGATTTATACACCATGTAGGCCTGTTTTTCAACTTGGGAATAGTTGAGTTCAGCTCCTTTAAATTTCAAACTCATGAAAGAAATGGGGATCTCAGCGTCCTCATGATTTTTATGTGTTAGGATATTTGCACAAGAAAAATCAGTAGCAAAAGTATAAAGTATGAAATCTTTACTGAAATCTGGAGACATAAGAGCAGACACTTCTGCTATAGTTCTCCTGATTTCAGTAAACACATTCTTCTATTGATCGGACCACTTAAATGGTACATCCTTTTTAACTAAAAGTTTCAGGGGTTTGACGACTTGGGAAAATTTTGGAACAAATCTATGGACAAAATTAATCTTACCCAAGAATGACTGCATTGACTTCCGAAGTTAAGGAGGCCAATATTGGAGATTTATTCAGCGTGATCTGGATCAATGATCATACCTTCCTTTTAGATGATGAAACCAAAAAACTTACCATCCGTCACAGGGAAGATGGACTTCTTGGGATTGAGGGAAATCCCAAATTTCCTGCATCTTTTGAATACCTGTTTCAAAGCAGATAAATGATCTTTTTTTTTATAGAGTAAACAGTAACATCATCTAAGTATACAATGAAAGAATTCTAGATTAAGCCCCTGAAAGTTATGTCCATAGCTCTCTGGAACGTGGCTCCCATTTATTAGTCCAAACGACATTCCTTTGTATGCGAATGCTCCCTAAGGAGATCGAAAGGCTGTTTTAAGTTGATCATTGGGGGCAACCAGGACTTGGTTGTGACCTAAAAAACCATCTAATAGTGAGAACATCTCAGATCTGACTACTTTCTGCAAAATCTTCTCCATTGGAGGAACAAGATAATTGTCTTTCTCAGAGGCCCGGTTCAGGCTTTTGAAGTCTACGCAGAGTCTGATTTCTGCATTATTCTTGTGAACAGGTACTAGGTTAGCGATCCATTGCGTGTGTCTAACAGGAAATATGATCCTGGCTGAGAATAGCTTATTGAGCTCTTCCTTGACAAAAGGTTCTAAACTGGGGTGCATTTTTCTCACTTTCTGTTGATATGGTTTTACCTTGGGTTTCATCGGGATGTTATGGTGCATGACACTAGTTTCGAAAGTCCTGAGTTCATTATATGTCCAGGTAAACACGTCTTTAAATTCCCTGCACAGTTTAATAAAAATTCTTCTTTCTTCATGGGAACAATGAATTCCAAGATTGATAAAGTGGGGTTCTTTCTCTGTTCCCATATTAACAAGTGTGTAATTCAGGGTTGAGCTCTGGGTCTTACAGTTGGTGGTCTGTCTAAATTTATCTTGTAAGTCATAAAAATTTTCTAAACTAATGACAGACTTGGGGATGATATTGGACGGGTCAGATAGAGACTTTTCATGGTCACCTTCATCAATAGCCATACCTTCAAAGGTGTTTTGGGCTGAAAGGAAGTCTAGTATTTGCTGGTCATCATCAAACACTTTCCAATTTGTGACATTGTTTGGTATAGAAGGTATGTACATCAATTCAATAGAGAGAGTTTGTGGAGACAAACCTTCAGGCAGGATTAGTCTAGATGCAGTATTGGCTAACAGATCAGCATCGAAGTTCTGTGATCTAGGAATAGATTTGCTATTAAATGCTAAAAAGGAATTAGTCATATCTCTAATTAGTCTTTGATAATTGATTTAGCATGGAGATAAACAATGTATTTGATTATGTACCTATTTTACTATGATTTTAGAGTCTCCTACGCATTCAATTGCGTTCGTTCCCATATCAAAATCTTTCATGAGTCCTTGGACTAATGCCTCGTACTCAGCTACGTTGTTGGTACATTCAAACTCCAATCTACATGCGATCATTGTTTTGATCCCCTTTGGATCAATAAGGATGCATCCTACACCTGCTCCATCCTTAAATCTTGATCCATTAAAAAACAAAGTCCAAATGACAGGGTCAATTCTGAAGTTAGTATTTACATTATCAACATTGTGTACAATAGTGCTGGAGAATGGAACAGAAGTAAGATGAGTTATCTAAGACTGTTTATGCACATTCTCTGCTGGCAAAACATTAGCAGGCAGGTCTCCAAAGAAAGTGTCAAATGTAAAATGTTCAATTTAATTATCGAAAAAGGAGACAGATTCATTGGAACCATCGAGATCAGTTACAGTTTGTTTCATGAATGGTTCTCTATCAAATTTGAGTTTGTTAGGATTCCCGTTAAGGGGTAACCACAGGTGAGACCAATCAGTAGAAAAGTAACCTTTTAGTTTTTCTAACCAATCTCGACTTAACCACATACCATAAGTATCTGGGATATCTGCAATCACAATATCAATAGTCTGATGAATTCAAGGATCTACAGATAATCTGAGCAAAACATTCATCGGTCTTCCTACAACTTTAACTTTGGATCTATCTAATTGTACAGTTTGGATAGGACAAGCTTCCCATGTGGCATTCAAATTTTTACATACAGAAAGAGGCATGACATTAGATGAAGCACCTGACTCTCCCATGCAGTTATGTACATTCATGTTGAATATTTCAAAAGTAAGTAAGAAGGGTGGAGTGCCCTTGCTTCTAGGCTTTGGGTGGTTTGGTCGGGGAGAAGATTCAAGATTGTTATTCTAAGCTTCTCTGGGTTTTTTTATTATCTTGCTTTTGGGAAAGGAATCCCTTATGGAAGGGATTTTGAGAAGATCAAATAAAGATATGTTTTCCTTGACTCTCTTTAGATCCTCGACCAAATTCTATTCTACCTCAAGAATGAGAGTGTCTTTCTGAGTTTGGGTCTTACCTTTGTTGGGATCCTATGTTGTAGGTGATGATTCCTGCAGAGGTGGCCCTTTAGATCTAGTATTGTGAGTGTGATGTAGGTTGAAAATTGTGTCAAGTTCTTCTCCCTATTCTTCTAAAAAGAAACTCATAGTGTTGAACTACTGGTCATCTTCCTCTTCCTCTTGGTGAGGTTGTGAATCTTGAGTGGATTGATCTTTAGAGGGTTTGGGAATGTCTGGTGTTCCTAGAGCTAAGGATTTCAAGACAGAAAATATCTCTTCTGAGGTGAATCCCTCGCTATGATTTGGAGGTGGTGGATTTTGAGGAGGTTGGTTGGGTCTTTTAAAGGGTGACTTATTAAATCCCCTATTGTTGGACTTATTTTCATTGTTTGTGTTCTTGAGATCCACCATCTCATTAGACATTCTTTAGAGGAGCTTCTTCACTTCACTCATGTTGAACGAATCTTGACTGGTAGCAGTGGGTTTAGAGAATTGTCACTTTTCTTGTGCGAGGTAGATGCTTGTTCATATGATGTGTCAGGCTTGTCCTTGAGACAAAACATGTCCCTTTCGACTTGTATTACTTTAGAGAAGGCGTCTTGCAAGGAATCCTTACAAGCCATTTTAACCCAGATGGCTATTTGGGTCGAGAGACCCTTAATATAGTATGCTACCAATAACTCCTCAACAAGAAGTAATATACTTGGAATCCTATTCTTTAAATATGAAAATCGATGATTATAATCTTTGACCATTTCTTTACCCTTAGTCTTCATGGAAGAAATCTCTATGACTAACTCCTCTGGGGTCTTTTCATCCCCAAATTTTTTACTGAAGAGTTTGGAAAACACATCCGATGATGGGATAGAACTAGCTTCTAAGGAAAAATACCAGGTAGAAGCTTTTCCCTCAAAAGTGTAAGGGAATAGTCTGCAAACCATGTCTTCATGTATGACGTTCCTAATTCTCATGGCCTGCATAAAATATTTGATGTGATCTTTCGTAGGGATTTTGTCATCTAGATTAAATTTTGGAAGCCACTTCTCAAGGTTTTTAGGCAACCTAAGTTGATCTCCTAAAACAGACATGACATCTCCATCCAACCAAGGTTTGTTAGGTCATTTGTCAGCCATGGGAATAGATTCCTCTAATGAGGCCAAAGAACCAGAATCTGGTGATTCATCTGAGGAAGATGAAGAAGAGGGAGGAGATGGGGGTGGTCCTCCTACTCGAATGTTGTGTCAAGGAGTGGTTGACTCTCCAAAAAATGACTCTAGATCTAACCCACAAGTACATGGTTCATTGAAAAGTTCATGACTTCTTTTAGTGTTTGGGTCACATGAGTTAAGATTGGTTTGACTATTGTCTTGGGGAATATTCCAGGTTTGACGTTTTTCATTGAACCGTCTTTGAATCTCAGCAATGTTATCATAGTTACCCTTCAATAGTTGTTCAACTATGATGGGTCCTAGAGTAGGTGATACAAGAATGTATTTGTTTGCTGGGGTACTCTATTCTTTTCCAAGGGTACCTAGGATGGTGTCTGAACCTTGTGCTATTTGTTCCCCTGATGTAGATGTGTGGGCACGACTACAAGTGATAATCATATCTCTTGCTAGTTTCGTTTAGGCATGATGTGTTGGCCCTCCTTCTAGCGCCATTTGTTGAAGCCTGAGTTGTGAATGTGGTTAAAAAGGGTGTCTAAGACTTGGAACACAAGAATAAAACCCAGCCAAAGGCTTCAAGCAATCCCATGCAAGTATTGCTTTATCCTCGAACTGTTTAATCTAGTGATCTTCCACGGATATTTCAATAGCCTTCGCTAGCTTTTGAGAGTTTGATCCACAGAGGATTTGTTTCTCAGGTTGGAAAACAAGGTGGGTGATGTAAGAAAAAAAGAAACTTAGATCTAACTAGTAAATGAAACATGATCTAAATCTAAGTTATTTAAAGAGTATGTTGAATTGATTAGTAGGTGAACCAGAAGTGAAAAACAGACAAGTAACTTCACCCAATCAACAAAAATTTAAATCATATTAAGAACTTATCACCTAACTTACAATCAATTAATAAAAATAAATCGACAACAACCTAAGATTATATCATTCAGAGTCAACCTGCATAGCACATGTCAGTTGAAAATGAACATTTCTTGCTGTAAATTTTCACTATTCAATCACTTGCAGAAATATTAAAAGAGTAATTTCCTTAAAGCTTTGTCAATGCATTAATCAGTAACAAAGAGAAATCTAAGTTATGAATGAACACATTTATAAATTGCAAGTAAATCACAGCATCACCCGGCCACTAGAAACAAGGAAAATTGAGATATGTCAAAGAAATTCAATCAGATCATTGACAAGAGATATGAAATAACAATACTGTATTAATTCAAAGTTTAGCAATAAATTACATAAACCTCAGGAAAAACAGAAGTGTTTTTCAGTCTCCTGTACCAATATTTCCTTCTCCAAAAAAGTCCCCTGAGACATTTGAAAACTAACTCTTAATTAATTGTTACAAAAGAATGAATTTCCCTCAAAAGGGGATCAAAGAACCTAAACAAAACTAATATCCCAGAAAAATCCCTCCATATTTTCCGTATTCCTAACAATTCCTCAAAATCAGGATAACTAGTAGATTCAACGCCAAATTGGGCATTGCACTTGTGATCTTCTATTTCATTTTTTAGCTAGCTTATTCCAGAAACGAATATAGATGTGGATTTTCCATTCAACTGCAAATGGTCATTTTATTAACCAATCCACATCATATATATTGACATGATCAAGCTCCTTAATCTTCTCTTCCACTTCATCTCTTTGCTTCTCAACCTGTTCAATCATTAACCCTAGTGGACACGCCTTCTCCATGACTACCATCGCAGGAAAAGATAAATCATCCATTAGATTGTCTGCAGCATACCATCTCCTGCCACAAATGGCTTGTGCCTTCTTAATAGCTTCGGCAACCATTTCATCTAGATCCTCCCAGGCTCACAAGATAGTCCTAATTTTCTTTAACTGGAAGTTGCTGAGAATGGTAATGTTGTCTGGCATGTCTTTCATATACCTTTGCCAGTCTGTAACTTTATCATATACTTTTGACGCTTGTTGCATTTTTTCAACCAGATCTTCTAAAGCAAAAGACATTTTATCAAAAGTCACATGAGTTTCAAAAATGTTATCCAAATTTTTAAACATCTCATTGATTAAATCATGATGCTCCCTATTGGTTTGGAGATCCTGCTCCTTAAATTCCTCCTGAGAAAACTTAGAAAATGAAGATGAAGCTGCACTTGTAGTTGCATCTTCATATTGTTTTTCCAACAAAACTACCTTCCATGACAAAGTAGCATTGGTAGTCTTCTCGTTATGTAACTCATCCTGAAGAGCAAAATTCTTTACCTATAATTCATTATACCTGTCATCAAATATTTTTATCAAATTAGTAATTTGGTCCTCATGTTGTCTTCTAAACTGTTCAGTTCCTCCTTTAATTTGATCATTTCTGCCTTCTTCTTATCAAATTCCTTTTTTAGAGTATTGACAACATCAAAGTTAGCACCTGTAAAACCCTCTAGAACAGAAGCAGCATCCGTAGCATCCACCTGTGGATCACTAGATCATTGATTCCATAGAATCTCATTTAAAAGAGATGTATCCACATCACTTTGATATCTACTCCTTTTTTTTCCTCTCTTAACCACTGATTTATCATATTTGCTATAATGATACTCTCCTAGAGATATTACAAAGTCTTCATTAAATTCATATTTTATCTCATCAATGGGGGGTACATCAATACCTGTAGATATCAAAGAGGAGGTTTGGGTCATAGTATGAGAAGGCATGGTCATAGTAATATGAGAGGTGAGTGAAGAGGAATTACTACCCTAGACAACAGTCACTTCAGGAGTTGAAGGGTTATCTGGAAGAGAAGTTTCAATGGATGAAACTTGCATGGTGGTAGTTTGAAGTGATGATGGTGAAATTTTTGAGGCTTTCTCATGAACAGGATATGGTATTGAACTAAAAGAAGGAATATGCAGTGGAACTTTAAATACTGGAGATATAGTGGATGGTGGGATAGGCATTTGTGCATAGATAGGTGTAATAGAATGAGGTAGACATGTGGCATCATGATATAGCTGATACATTAGGAGTTCCATGGTAGAACCAGTAGACAAGGAAGATAAGGCTAGGATCGATAAAATGAGTAAAGTAGAAGATGATGGAAAAGGTTGAGAAAAAAATTGTGATTTTTTGAGAGCTGATGAAGATCTCCCATTTTTTCCACTAAACACATTCATGAACTCCTACAAATTATTATCATTTCCAGCTTCCTCAGTGACAGGCGCAGGAGAAATTCTTTCATCCTCCTCTTATGAATTGGTCAAATCTATAGTAGAAGCAGGGAATGATGAAACTTGAACCTTTAATTCCTTGAGTGGCTTCTTCTCAACATGAGTTTTTTCAGATTGAACTTTTTCAACAGACTTAGTTACCTGAGTACCTTCAGCTGGTTGAGAAGTTGAAATTCCTTGAGTGTCCAATGCCGAAGTCATCCTAGTAAGTTTCTGTTTAATTTTCTCTAAAGTATGTATTAAGGTTTTAACGTGCGAATGAACAGATGCCTGTGGAATGTCTTTCATGGGAATTTTACCTTTATCTATGGCTGAACTTGTTGTTGTGGAAGGGTCTTTGGTTTCTAGAACCTCTTTTGTTGCAGCTTGGGCCTCCTTTTCTTCTTTGTCTCTTATCATATTTTCTTGAATATCTAATTCCATCTCCCTGTAGTGTCAGACCCTGTCCCCGAGTTCCTTTTGATATAGCAGGATTTGACTTTGTTCTTCTTTACTTTTATCCCTGGCCAAAACCCCATAGAAAGTATCAACTCCTTAATAAATGAAGTCATCTGGGACTTCTTCATGAGTGTATCCTTCTTTGAAATTATTCTTCTTAAGGTGGAAATCGACAATCCCCTTGGGATCATGCTGTCTCTTACTGGAAAAACCCAGCTTGAGCGAAACTATGTGATCACTAAGTTATAATACCCAGGTGGAGGTTGGTATACTCAAGGATCTAAGACTTTGAGGAAACATGGGCCATAATTTTCTTTTGGGTGCTGCACACTTCTTATATATTCCTTCAGTCACTGTCTGAAATGATATTTCTTCAAGAACCAATCTGCCAGGTACGACCTTTGGTAGCATATGAGAAGCATTGCTGCTGAAGACTCTGATGTATGCAAATGGCTCACCAACATACCAATCCCCCATTGCAGCTATAAGGGTTTTGGCTTCAGGGGAGAAAGCAGGAGCTTCCTTCTTGAAAATTAAGAAATAGACTCGGCTGAGGAAGTTCCGCCAATATCATAAAATATGGTCACATAGTTGGTGTCCCACAGCTTCACATGGTAAATGTGTACAGGAAGGGCTGGTACTACCCAGATCCATCCCAGATTAGGATAACGAAATTTAGCGCAAAATATGTCAACAATGTAGGAAGAGAAGAAGAAATTAGGTTTCTTCCTGACAATAGATTTCTGAAATTCTTGTATGGTTGTTTTGAGTTCTAAAGAAAGGATTGAATCCCATGGGAGATATTCACCCATGGTTATAACATGATGGGAAATTAGTGCCCATTCTTCCTTAAAATAGGAACAGTTAGGGAGGCCGTAGATCCTACACAACATTCCTGCAAGCAGGGAATAGGGTTCCTTAAACCATTCAATAGGGTAGAGGTCATTTTTCCTCTGAGAAAACTTACATAGTTCATTCATCCAAGACTTCAACATTTGGTCAAAATTATACCTGGTCTTAATAGCATTGAAAAAATCAGCATTAAGGAGTTGTCTAAAATTTTTGAGACCATAAATTTTTACAAAGGTCTCAGAACGAAAATTGACAAATAGCAATCCAGTGCTATTATTAAAATAATGGTATTTTGGATTGGAATGATCAATAATCCATCTGACCGCGTCATTCTAAGGGAGAACGATTGGTCTTGCAGCAATCATATGGATACCAGAACCCTAATTCTCTTCTAAATGGGTTGGTCATCTTGAAAATATGGAAGATCATCGTTGTCAAAAATGGAATAGATTATGGA
The DNA here is from genome assembly GCA_001517045.1 of Pseudotsuga menziesii. Classification (NCBI taxonomy): domain Eukaryota; kingdom Viridiplantae; phylum Streptophyta; class Pinopsida; order Pinales; family Pinaceae; genus Pseudotsuga; species Pseudotsuga menziesii. The sequence continues at coordinate 198,647 of LPNX011107047.1, read as the reverse complement.
CCAATCTAACTGGTAGGTCTTGCTAACCCAGCCATTGGTATCAGAGAAGACACTGAAGTTTGGGTCTTTGGTTAGCATGTCTTTTTGCATTTTTTTACACCGGGTAATTCGAGGTGTTTTTGAGGTTGACATATTCCATTAAACGCATAAACCAAAAATTAAAAATAATTTATACTAGAACAATAGTAAGCAATTCAAATTAGGAAAGGCGAGGAAAAGTAACCTGTAATTAGAGTGAATAGTGGAAAAGTTGCTCAGTAAAAACCCCAAAGTAAATTCATGTAGCACCACAAGTTACAGTCGTAAAAATGGTGAAGAAATCATCAAGAAGATCATCATATATATAATTTGCGGGAAATAATTAAGATCGTAGGATGAGGATAAGAACAACGGTCAAGATCAAACTCTGCGAGATTGAAACACAAAATTCAAATTTTATTAATCATTCTGCAACCCACATTCTGCGGAATCACAAAAACAACAAAACTCTATTCAAACCTCTTTGCAGCCCGCATTCTACAGTTTGCGGGATGCGGACTGCGATAACACGCAAACCGAAAGACATAACAAACTACATCTCGCACCCTCATTCCGCACTTATGTGGGATGCGGGTTGCAGGTTGACCAAATCGTATCTATCAAAAATTTCCCACATCCCTCATTCCACATTTGCGAGATGTAGGATGAGAAAATTCAATATATATGAGTACAACATCCTACATTCCGCAACTTGCGGGTTGCGTTCTGCAAGCTACGGGATTGAAACAATTCCAAACAAAACTAGTTTTCCGCAACTTGGAAACACACAAATAAAACATGGATTTTGGAATTTTTGGTCGAGTTAGAAGACTTTAGAAACCAAGATAAGTGTAATTGAATCCATGAAATGGAAAAAGGATTTTGATTAGTTACCTTTGTATGTGTACTTGGGCTCCCATGTAAAAATAACATGGGATATGTTGTACTTACAACAAGCTCCCAATATCAGATCTATTGTAAAGTCTATGTCCCTTTTTGGAGGTATTCCAGGGAATTTTTCCAAAAATATGTATTTAAAATATTTTAAGATAGGTATATCCTCTATTTTAAGTTTTTTATCATTATCCTTGTCATCCATTACATAGAATGCAAATACTTTACATCCCTTACGTACAAATCTTTTCATTTGTAAGGCAAATATTTCTCTAATTGTAACCTTTATGGCAATTCCTTTTACTTTAATCGTATTTATAGTATCATCCATGTACGTAAAAGTTTTATCATAGCAATTCAACATAACTCGGTGATTCTCTAACCAATCCATTCCTATCACCATATCATAGGAACCTAATGGTAAAATATTCATATCAGCATTCGTATTAAATTCATTCATCAATATTTCACTATTTTTCACATAACTACTGACCTTTTGTTTATTACCTCTGGCTCATTGTACTAGCCAAGATTTTTCAAATTTTTCTAGTACTAATTTACATAATTCAATAATCCTAGGTGATACATAACTCAAACTTGCACTTGGATCAATTAGTATGGAAATGGGTTGACTTTTTATCATACATTCGATTTCGACCATTGAAGTTTGATGGTATGCTTGTTGATTCTCCAATCCAGAACTAATTCTGGGCATGCTTCTCACCATATCTCCAACTGTTCTAACTTCTTGAATTGAGTGAACATTATTAAATTTTTTCTTACTTATAGGTCAGTCTTTAAAATAATGTTTCTCACCACATTCCCAACATTTTAAGGGTTCCCTTTGTGCAGTGTTTGTATTAAAAGTAGTGGGGGGTTATCTTTCTTTTGCTACAGGGTTTTGTGGTTTAAAACCTTTATAATTAATTACTTGATACCCTTTATAATTATTCCTAGTACTTTTTTAAAATTTAGTATTCTTCTTTCTTGGATCAAAATTATCTTGTCTTTTAGTTTTCCAATTAGGTGCATTTTCTCTTTTATTCGTACTCTGATCATAACAGAAATTCACTTTTCACATTGCTACTTCTAGCATCTTTGGATTTTCATTCTCAATCCTCTCTTTAAACATAATAGGAAAGCATATAAGAAATTGTTGTATTTTTTTCATCTATTGTATATGGTACATAACGAAGAAAACTTAAGAATTTACTACAAAGTTCTTTCATGGTCATAGCACCTAACCTTAACTTGTAGAATTCCTTAGCTTTTTATTCATAGTGTTGTTCTGAAAGATACTTTTGTTTAAAGTGTTTCTTAAAGGTTTTCCATGTTAAGTAACATTGTTTTATACCTTTTACCTTTTTAATATCTTGCCACAATATCTGATTTTCTAGTTAAGTTATAAATGGTAATTTTCTCCTTAAGTTCATCAGAATAGTTATATATCTAGAAGCATTTCTTCATCCCAGATAACCAGGCTTTCAACACTTCTCCTTTCTCGATCTCAGCATTAAATTCACCAGAAATCTCTTCATTGGGTAGTTGTACTTCTTTTTATTTTTATTGTTGTCACTACTTTCACTAGAATCCTTATGTTTTTTCTGTGTGGTGTTTGGTTCATTCCTCACTGGAAGTTTCAACCCCACGAGTGGAAAATTATAGCTTCCTTCCCTTACACTTGTAAGGTGTATATTTGGCCATATTATGTTTAGGTTATTTTTGTTTATATTTTTCATTATTGTATATTTTAGACAACAAAATGTTATTTAGTTCTTCTTATGCTTTTAGAATTCGTTCATTATCTTCCCTAAATCTTTTCAATTCTTATCTTAGTTCTTTAACAGTTCATTGTAATTCAAATGGGTTATTGTTTTGACTCTCATTAACGTTTACCTGAATTTCACCCTCTTCATTGTTCACAAGATTTCTAGGGTGATATTATTCTTCCGCAGGCATTCCTACATCTGCCATAATTTCCTGCAAAAAAACAACGTTATCCTCCACTTCCTATTTCATAAGAGATTCAAACCACAATAGAATGAAATTAGTTTTCTGGTTTAACAACTTCAGTGTTGGGCCGATTTAGTCCAAGTGTTGTAACCATGCTATGATACCATTCTATCATAAACCTCTAAATTCCATAAATAAACAAAAAATTTGATAGACATATAAGAACATCCTTATGATCCTAGCATGTAATAGTTACTGTAGCATAAGTAAATTTTCCGTCGCTTTGTATAGTTACTTACACAATTTCTAAATTGCTCTTTGACAGGCTGCACAAAGTGTGGATGTTACAAGGTTAAAGACATGTTGTCGTCATGCCTGAAGGTGATGTTTTGATCCTTTTACATTTATCTTATTGTAAGTTTGACTAGAGGTTGGGTTATCCCTAAGGCTAAGCCTTGGTCTTCATTTCCCGCCTTAACTCTTAAAGCATGATGTTTTAGTTGCATAAGAAAGATTTGAGAGACTATGGGTATAGTCTTGATCCCATTATTTAACATGTAAAAGGTTTAAAAGGACCCAAGGTATAACCTTGGTCCTAATGCACAAGGTTTAAAACATGTTTGGACATGGTTATGGCGTTGATTTACTTGTATGAACAGTGTTGGGGCTATGGGGTTTATACCGTAGTCGAACATTGGTTTAAAATAAATAAAATATGGTCATGTTATAATAACATTGTTTGGTCGTGAGTTATGATGGGTTATAAATGGTTTTTTCTTTGGTTGACTTGAGATATAAAGTGTTACCCTGGTTGCGATTTGATACCGCATCCAGGCCTTTAAGGATTGCTCAATATTGAATATTGGCCACCAACTTGTACAACATGATAGAAATGGTTTTTGGTTTAGGGTTTAATGTGTTTGAGCACTTAATTTGTCTTTCATTTGGTTTGTAAGATATTGGGAGCAGAAGCTTTGCCCTCATGGTGGTTTTGTAAGGTTCTTGGGTGTAGAAACTTGTCAGTCGTTAATCACATTCCTCGTTTTTTATTTTCAAGGTGTAAAGGATTTTTCCTTCGACATTAATGGTTTCCAATAGCGATAGCTTGCTGGTTGCTGCAACTCGAACCCGACCACCTTCTTTAGCCTCGAACTCCCTTTTACTGGCTAAAGAAAACAAACCTTTTAACTCTGAAAATGATTTGTTATTATGTTTTATGAACTCTTGGGTCATAAATACATGATCTTGCAGGCAGAGGAGGGATAAGGGTGTCCAAGAGGATTCGATCCCTAGCCCTTTGTGCAATCAAACAAGGTAATGGAAACTACAATTGTTTTAAATTATTCATTTCATTTCACACTTATTATGGTTCTTATTGTAGGTGGGTGTTTGCAGGTTTGGGGAGGTCAGCGACGATGGCGACAAGGTCACCTCCTCCTATAAGGACCACATCTTAAAATGCTAAGGTGAGTTTGATTCCTCAATTTGTTTATTTTCTATTTAATTTACACTTGGTTACTGACTAAGTATTTTTCTTATTGCAAGTGGATCGTGGCTAGGATTTTGATCGTGATGGAAGTTCAAGATTTCATCTTCATGCAAGATAAGTTTACTATGTGCTTGGTTCAACCCTTATGGGTTCATAAAATACCGGAAAGAGGGCTTCATAGCCTCTCTATTCCAGCTTTTGTTTTTAAAACTTGTTTTGTGTGTGTGTGTTTGTTATTTGGATTAAAATACTATCCTGGATTCCATCGCTAATGGGATTATCACCACTTCTGTCAACCTTGGATTGTAAACCTATTTAAATGTTGGGTTTTTTAATAAATCGGTGGATTCCATCGGTGATGGTCTTACATCCACAAGGATTTCGAATCCATATTGTTTAAAATTTGATATTAAAAAGAGTAATGCGACCCTTAGGGTCTGTGCCAAATTCTTAATTGTGCATTCTAGTATGTGTGCATCTTTTTAAGATAAAACCTATCATGGTTTTATTCCTATGAATTAGCTAGAAACGATTGTCCTCGGTCTGTACCATTAAATCATATGAGTTTGGTTATTTCTTGATTGATAGTTCGTGTTACTTAATTAAGTTTATATCATGGATGCCATCTATGATGGTCTTATTGCCACGTATTGGATTTGAATGATTCACTTTTTTTAAAGAGGAATTGTATCCTGTAGATTAGATTTGGTTTTTAAAAGTAAATATTGAATATTTAGTGTTGCAGATAGGAGCTATATGCTTAAAGAAATCAAAGCTTTTATGTGGATACCCTCGACTACAATCAGGACTGCTAGTTAAATATGTAATTGGGGTGTTTATGATTTGATTAGATACTTATAATTTTGTGAATGGAATATGTAGTTATTTAACTACATCATGATGAGTTCCAATCTGGGAATTCTCGATCTGTATGGGGTTTATGAAAAGAGATGAATTTATTATGTTTGACTTTATGGAAGCCTCTCAACTTTTAACCTGTTAAGAGAATAATCGGATTAAAGTAATTTTGATTGTTAGTTTATGTAGAAGAATACATGGATACATGTACTATTTGATTTATTGGTTTTGGCAATCTTTTAATGAATTTGTTATAAAAGTTGCAAAATGTTCTTTCTATCCGTCGTGTTGTAAATCAACTAAGATTATATAATATGATTATGATTTTAAAACAATTTATACTAACATACTCAACTGTGAAAGTAAGCAACTTAATCTATACCATATAATTAGATGTATGAAGTCTCGATTCGGGTATGAACTCCCAAACAAAGATTCATTAGGAACCCTACAAATACTAAATCGAATTATTTTACAGACATGAATATAATAATAGGAAAGAATATCTAGATTCAAAAACATAATAGGAAAGATTTTTTTTAATGGATGCTTAATAAAACCATATTCAATTAAGATGCATAATAGATCAATATTCTATATAGATGCATAATAGATCAATGTTCTATACATATACATAATAATATTTATGCTTAAAGAAATAGTTGTGATTCATAGTTAAAATGGAGATCCTACTCTAACTAGTTTTAAACAGATAATAAATAAGACAAGGAACCTGGCACCAGTATCGGGAAAACAAAAATGAAATAGTCGTTCCTCTCAACCAACTCCTAGAGAATCCAAGTCTCACTTTCTCCAGAACCCCCGATCCTGTTCAATGAACCACACGAGAAAAATCCATTTAATGCACCATCTCTTGCATTATAGATTAATTCCTCTTCCAATGCTAGCCTCCTACTTGCTAATGGACATACTATTTTATAGTATTTTTCCTAGGACTTGGTCATTTATGAGCCTCTTTCTCTTTAGCACCCAACAAGCAGCTGTGACCTGATTTTGGGGAAGATGCGTCCTGCATCTTGAGTTCTCACTCAGCAGTTTTAGCCAATTGTGTTTTCCTCTTTGGGTCAACAAACACTCTTTCAACAGCTATTTCAGTTCTGTTCCCTCCATTATATTTATTAATAAAATAATAATCCATTACATTTTTTTCGACTTCTTGTGAAAAATATTTTTAAAATAAGAATAAAATAATTTTTTCGAAAAAAATTTAATAACAATTTATTAAATCTTGGTGTATTACAGTATAAAACTAGAACTAAAGTAATGTTCCAACACCATTGGATTCAGTCTAAAGTATGCCACTGTATATTATAGAAGCTCTTGCTAAGGTTTTTTTTAATACCTTCACACCCTATGATATGGTCAACTCTAATGTTAAACCTTTGCTCAATGGCTAAAGTGAACCATGTTGAGGTTGTAGTTTACAAGAAGTCATTAGTAAATTTGTATTGTGCCCAGTAGACATGTGAATGAGATGCTACCATGCTAGTCAATGATGACAGTGCATTTAAGACAACTTACATGGTTTTCATTGCTACTTAAGAGTTCACTAAGGGTTTTCCCTTTTATCTTCTCTTTCAAGCTAGGGAGAGATCTATTCCTCGTCTCCTCCCCAAAATACACTTTTCATGATCGATTAAAAACTAGATACTCTAAGTAAATGCTTATAGAATTCACTTAGCACTCCTTTATTTTATTCCAATCTGTAAGTTAAGGAGTTCAAGCGTCCTTAGATTGGTTCCCAACTTCCACAACCTATTCGGGTTTGTGAGATCTGATTAGTTATCTTTATTCATTATCCATGTTCTGTAAATTCTTGTTCCTTTATTATTTTGAAAATTAACTCATGGATTTCCTTATAACATAGGTATCATAACAATAATGGTGTTAATGATTCAGATTTACGAGCTACCTATAGCTTCAATTCCACTGGGTAAGCAGTGTTCCCTTTACTAGCTTGAATTCTTTCTGGGTTTGGTGAGCCAGCTCATGGCCATGGTTAAGATGATTCAAAAACTTTACTCAAGCTACCATTTCATCATTCCATGGTGATTTTTGTTGTTAGTCCTTCAATTTAATTGATGTCCTTGTAATAATTTTTGTTTTGTTCGCATGCCTTGGATTGTAGCTATGATCTTAGGGTTTGAATGTCTTAGGGTTTAAAGTGTCTTCTATGAATAGAATGTTTTTTTCAATGATTGGGTTTATTTAAAAGCACTTGGCCACATAATTTTGCCACTTGGGCGCTCTTAGACTATTTATTCAAGCATATTGAGACTCGATTTTAGTAAAAGTGACTTAAGACAGTGTTTCGACCTGGTAAATGAAAATTTATATTTGAAATTATTTATAGTCTAAACATGGTTTATTTGTTTGAATATGCATTGATTTGTTATATGTTGCAGATGTGAGAAAATCAAGGCGATAGGGGTGAAATACCCTTACATCGATTACCTAGCTAGGGAGGGATTTTTAGTTTCAGGTTTTTCTAGCTTATACATTCGGTAATATTGAACTCGAACAAACCCCTTGTAACATTATTCTTTTGATTAGATGATGTGTCCCTATCAATATTTTCTTTTAAAATATTTTTCCAAGAATAACCCTTGCTCTGATTGCAGCTAAGACATTTAAAGTGAATGTTTGGTCGCGGCTTGGTTACCAAGATTTGCTAGAAAAACATATATAATTTTATTTCGGAAAAACCCTATGCTTGTCTCTTTTTCAATGGATATGTACTTAATTAAATTTGGTTGTTAAATTATTTAGAAATATTGTTAGGTTTTAATTTTAATTAGTTACTTAAGGTCTTAATAACATGTTAATAGAACAATTGTAGCATGACTTTGTTTTTTGGTTATCTTTGTAAGATTAGTTTTTGTGTGTGCCTTTTGTGCTTATAAATATTTCTTATGCATGATTTTTGCTGTAACTTGTTCTCGTTCTAAACTTGGCCTAATTTATGTTATTTATTTAGCCAAGAGTAGGGTTTGTTTATAAATACATATGAGAAAAAATCAACCCGATTTAATTCACAAGTTACTTTTGTTAGTGTTTTAATAGCATAACTAAACATGTTTATTATTTCCAACTAGTCTTAACCCTGTGCATTCTCTTGGGATCGAATTTGGGTCTGAGAACTTGTTTGACATGTTTCCAAAATGATTCTCGGTACTCTTCTTAGGGTTTATTACTCAAGGTTTTCCTAGTATTTCATTACACTTGAATATCAAACTATGGTATTATCCTCTAAACAGTTAGGTCACCAGCTCTTGAGACATTCTTAGATTCTCCATCCTCTCTCCCAAGGTTCAGTTCCCAAACTAATATGTTCAACATTTCCTATCAGCAAATCTATATGGTCTCCTATAAGAGTGTAAGACCCCAACAATGCTCTCCAACAAATTGGTTCTTCCTGGAGCTTATTTTCTTGGACACCTTATCCATTATTCAATGCTTAGTGACACCATGTATTTATTTTTTATAATAGTATTTCCTACCAGCAATTCAAGATGGTCTCCTATAAGAGTGTAAGACCCCAACAATGCTCTCCAACAAATTGGTCCTCCTGAAGTCGATTTTTTTGGACACCTATCCATTATTCAGTGATTAGTAACACCATGTATTTCTTTTTAATAACAGTCTACCATATGCAATAATGATGAAATAATTTTCTCTATCCCTTTAACAATGACTATTTTGGAGAAATGGTTAAGGTCTTTGAGCCCCCATCCTACATCCTTCTTTGGTTTAGCAATTTTCTTCTACTATATTAGGGGTATGAATTTCTTGTTGCTTTTACCAATCCACAAGTATCTATAATACAAAATTATTACACTATCTAAGATAGCTTCTGGAATAACATAAATACATATCCAGAATACTGGTGTGGCCTATATACCACTTTTGACCAAAATTAATTTCCCCCCATTGGGATCCTTGTTGCACCAAAAAATTATTTGTTCTTTCTATTTTTTCATAAAGGCAGAAGCAATCCTTGGAAGTGGCTTCATTTGTTTTAAACTTGTATTTGAGCTATTTTGTACCAGTATTAATATATTTAATATGAAAAGGAACATATTCTCAAATTATTTCTTCCACAAGGGGCTTCAGTTAGTAGAATATTATGGTTGATTTACTTGCATACATGTTGTCGTGCAGTATGAATATAGATATTTTCCTATAATATTGGCTAGAACATCCGAGTTTTCCATTACTAAACATAACACATCATCAAAAAAAGACACATGAGTTTTGTTACACCCTCTTGCCACCTAAAAAACATTGAACTCTCCTTCCTCCTACCTACCTGTCAATAACTTGCTTAATCCTCCTGCCAATAAAGGAAACACAAGTGGAGAAAATGGGTAACTTTGACTCAATTCTCTCTCTACTTTGAAGAAAATATATGTTGCTTCAATAATTGACTCAACATATGACACAGAGGTGTAGAATTCCTCAATCCAATTGATTATATTGATATCTACGCGCATGTTGATCATTAGAAGCCCTAATATTTCTTTTAGTTCGTTATCTTCAACAAGGAGAAAGGTGATTCATTTGGAGTATTAGCGCTACAACAAAACCCTATGATTAGCGTCTCTTTTAGCTTCATTTTTAGTGTCCACTATCATTTTTAATGTATTTTTCATCATTTTTCGGACAAAGTGGACTCTTTTCCACAGGATGGTGCTTTTAATGGCATTATTAGCATCCCTTTTTAAAATTTGGTGTTATTTTAGATGGTAATCATCATCTCAATTAGCGTCCCAATTAATGTACAAAATAGCATTTCATATAACACCCAAAATAGCCTCCAAAAAATGCCCAGAATAACACCAAGCATAAAACCATAAAACAATAATTGTGCCATGAATTTTTCCAGGAAAAGCATCCTACATAGAGTCAAGTATAGAGCCAGGAATTGCTCCTAGAAAACATCCAACATAGCGCTAGGTATAGATCTAGGTATAGAGCCTTGAATAACGCTGAAATTTATCATCCCAATTAACATCCAAAATAGCATCCCATATAATTCCCCAAATAGCCTCCAAAAAAACATCCAAAATAGAACTAGGAATAGCACCATATATTGAGCCAAGGTTAGTGCCAGGAATTGCTCCATGAATTTTGCTAGAAAAAACATTCGGCAGCGCCAAGTATAGAACCAGGAATTGCACCTAGAAAACATCCAACATAGTGCTAGGTATAGAAACAGGTATATCACCTAGAAAAATGATATAAATTTCAAAAGGAATCATGCTAGGAATTGCACTAGATTTAGAGCAAGGAATTGTGTTTGGAAAATGTTCGACTTAACATTAGATATAGTTCCAACATTAGCACCAAAATTTGTGCTAGGAAAATAGCTATATATTTCAGAAGGAATTGTGCTAGGAATTACACCAGGCATAGTGCTAGGTATAATCTAGACATGGAACAAGGAATTGTGATAGTAATTTGAAAAGGTATTGCGCCAGAAATTTCCCTAGGAAAAGGGCCAAGCATAGCACCAGGTATAGAGGAAGAAATAGAGTCAATAATTGTTCCTAGAAATCATCCAACATAGTGCCAAGAATAGAGCCAGGTATAACGCTTGGAATAAGGCTATAAATTTTGAAAGGAATTGTGCCAATTTTAGATCCAATAATTTGGCTTGAATGTAATTTCCCTTTTTGAAATTTTATTAAATGACTAATTATTTCACTTTTTTCCCTATTTCGACCTTTGACTCGTTTTGATGTCTAGCTCTCCAAATTGGCCCAAGTGCTCCCAAATATTCTCAGAGTGTGTATGACTGATATTAATACTTGAATATTATGTTCATATACTATTTATAACCCTCCAATCACTTCTGAAAACTATTTTTATATTCTGATCAAAGTAGGAGTCTTTACTAGCAAATTGGGGTTCTAATTCCCCTCAAGTAAATGATGGAAATGGCTTCTCAAATTCTCCCAACCCCACTCGAATTTATGAAGAGAGGAAGAGGATGTGTAAGGGAAATTTTTAAGTTATAATATGCAACATGCTTTATTTTATACATGCTGTTATGACTCTCTCCAAAACAGCTCCCAAATCACTATTTCGAACCTTGGGGAAAAGGCACCAAATCTTCTCCCAATGCAATTAAAATGAATAAAATGGATTCCAATGCTTAAGTATTGAACATGAAACTTGTAATACACATTAATTAAATTCCATTCATCATACATTTATTATATATACATTCCTCCATTCGAAATAATCAGGATTACCATGGCATATATCAAAATAGAGTGGAAATGGTCATTGTTTGCTCATTAAAAGTCAATTTGACATACAAATCTTGGGTATTTAGACTTGAAAATTTATGAGAATTAAGAAAAGAGAATATTGAACTTATTTAAATAATAAATAAATCAGGATAATCACTCCCACAAATTACAATATCTCACCCAAGGCGCAATCCCTCCATGAGCATTAATATGCAATGAAAATTGGAAATGGTTGAGATGAAGTGCTGCAATAGAATAACCCATGAGATTCCCTGTATATTACAAATGAAATTAAAACTAAAATAAATATCCATGAAATACCTGAGTGGACTCTCCAAAAACTAACCTGGATGGGAATATTTCACCCTCGAAATTGGCCAAGGAAAGAAAACTAGTCATCCACTAGCTCTCACAATTCACAAATGACAATTTATCAAAAGATCAAAATCTATCCCATTGTCTGATTACTATATTTTATAAAAATACTTATCCTTATAAGGTTACCAATCCATCCACAAACTCAATCCAATTCTAATTTGGGTGTGGTATCAAGATTTTCCATGTGTCATGCCTTTCCTAACCTTCCATCTTCCCCCAATTTGAGTAGGAACACATTAAGCTTCCCCAACTCACATGAGCACCCTATTGGATGATATATTTAGACCTGACATGTACGATACATCATATTTCAGCCTTCAGACCTGATTTTTGTCATAGGTGTCAGAGCATCTTCATCATTGTTGTCATAGAGCTAGGGAATCTAGTCCAAGTGTCTCACTAGCTCCAAAATGACTCTTCCCCTCCCATGTAAGTTACGTTTCCTTCAAAATTCAACCTATGATGCATATGGCCAAGTATATTATCCTTGTAACTCATCCAAGAACATTTAGGCTTCCCATGGATTCAAAATTTCAAGAGGAGGATGCCATGTGGCACATAAATTCTAGCTTGTGTGGGCCCAGTCTCCATGTGTCTGCATGCTCCATAGCCACTTAAATTTTCTCATGTATTTATTTAATAAGCTCAATTATTAAATATTCATTCCATTCTAATTTTTTNCCCTTATTCCAAATCCCAAAGCTTCCACCCCCAACCTAGGAAACTAGTAATTTTCCTCCTTGGCAATTATTTGACCCTTAGCATCAATTTGAAAAAATATTATGAATATGGAAAATGTGGTTAGGAAATTGTGACCCAATACAAAATTTTGGACATGAAAAATCCTCCCTTCCCAATATTTCTTGTCCTCAAGAAATTTCAAACATGGGTGTTGAGGAACCTGCTTTCTATATGATTCTTTGAAGTTGCCACTGAGTTTCCCAACTTTGAGTCTTTGAGATTCCATGAAGATTTTAGAGAGGAACCACCATGATTTCTGCTGCACTAATATGATTAAAATCACTTTATTAAGTGGGGAATCCATCTCCCATACTTCTTGTTTCCCAAAAAAATTGAAATCAATGGGACTAAAAACTATCCCAGGGTCCCATTACTTGTATTGCACCCCAATAATTAAGAGTTATCTCCAACCCATACCATTAGGAAAGAGAATTCCAGGATCCCATTTTCTTGTATGCATTCTCCAAGTAAGTAGAACACCATTTTCCAAGTGCATACAAGATTCAAGTGACCAATCAAATCTTCTCCAATGAAATTGGTGAGTATCCCATGTCTAAAAATGCTGCTCCAAAAGGATGTGATATGCATCAAAATATTAAGCCATGTGTTCTTTCATCCAATAAGTGAATGAAGAATATCTACTAAAATCTAAACCAAATAATGAGCAAAAACAACAAGGAGACTTAAAATGACTCAAATAAGTCTCACCCATACATCCATAAATGAGAGAATCATAAGGATATAACAAAGTATGTGGCTGGAAAAAAAAAAGTTCTCCAATCATAGATCTATTCACCCAATTGTTGGATGAAGTTCCTCCAACATCAAATGAACCAATTGTTGAGCAAGAAAAACCATGAGTCTTCAAGTGACTTAAATGCATATCATAGGTGCATCCATGTAGATGTGCATCATCCTAAAGTAACAAAGGATGTTGCTGCAGATGTGAATAATAATGTTCTCCAACCATGTCATCATAAAAAGTAAATCTAGGAGTTCCATACTCCTCATGTGGCACCATCAAAAAGAACCCTTTCACCCATACTTCATTGAGACCAATGCTGCAAAACATGGAATTATAGGATGTAGGAGAATGAACTAACTTACCCAAATGATAAAAAAGTGCGTAATTTTCGTCATGGGAAGGATCCATGTGGGTAGTATCATGCAGCTCCTTCAAAAGTGTGAAAACTTTGTCATAAATGGGTTCCAATGTAGAGGAATCATGCTCTTCTTTAATTATTTCATAACCTTCATCAAGAGGCCATTCAAGTTCCTCTTCCACCACATAAAGTGTTTATATCTCTTAAAGTTCATCTTCAAACACGTCAAGCACATCCAAATTTCCACATTTCTCATAATACACCATGTCATGAGAATCCTCCAAACAATCTACCATTTGACAATCTAAAACATAGGAGGAAAAAAAAGTATCTTGCAACTTTTGAAGAAGTTGCTCATTTTGAATAGTGAGCTTGTAATGTCCCCGACCCTCCGACTGGCGAAGAGGATGCTACCATGGCATTAACCATCCGGGCAACCACCCCATGAACATGTATGTACATAAAATGCTAAAACAAAATGCTTTGAACTAGAACATGCATACATGATTATTTATCATACAGAGGAAGTAGACATATATTTATACAAGCATTCAACATCTTCATCATATTCATTAACAGTAAATATGATTGCAGAAGTAAAATAGACAAGATTACTTATCTCATAAAGAACTCGTCTCACAACCAGCTACGTCACTGCAACGTTCCACCAAACCATAGGCTAGCATGCTCCTAAATCTCTCAGCAATGCTGCCACCCCCGAGCTAGGCATGACTCCCCAAGGAACAAGGAACAAAAAGGCTTACACATAGCCAAGGATACCTAAAACACAGCCAAGCCAGCACAGTTGGGTTTACCAGGCCATCAACAAGACAACCAAGCCAACATGCTTAGGTTTATCAGGCCACCAAAGAGCTGGGAAAGGCTAAATGCTAAGTTGGTGAGCCCATTAAAGAGCTAGGAACACCTACACTAGAACTAGCTTGACTTCTAAGACACCCACACACACCCAAAATAAGGAATCAGTCCCTTCTCTACTACACAGTCCCTCAGGCCCTAACTTCCCTTCCAATGCTATTCAGGGGTTGTGGAGAAGAAAGATAGCTCTCTAGCTCTATCTATGTGATTTCCAAACACCGGGTTTATCAAGCAAACCAAGCCCCATTCCCTACTCCCAACACAGTCCGAATACCAACCACTGCATACACGCAGTCACACAAGCGATTCATAGCTTGGGCAAGGAAAACAACTCCTAAGTCATTCTTGGCCCTATCGTGGCCAAAAAAACCTACACCAGTCCCAAAATGTAAAATAGACACAACCAGCAACGTGGGGAAACAACAGTCTATCCTCAACAATGAATCCATATGGAAGACTTACACAGATCACAATGGGGAAGGAAAATCAGCATCCCAACCTGTGCGTGAGAGCAATTTTACACTAGATCCCAATATATGGATGGAAACACACTAGATACCTCTCTATGGAAAACGTGAATGACAGTCGAAACGGCTCCCTCTCCTGGCTGCATGAGACCAAACAGAAAAATAATTCCTCTATGTGAGACACAGGACATTTTTCCTTGTGTGAGGATGAGCGACAATGGATAATGGTGAGTTGAAAGTGTGGGAGTGTACATAGCACCTTTGTGGAGAGAGTGGAATGATGGGCGTAGTTGTTTCCTCTGCCCAATGTGAGGTTCGATTCACTGGTGGAGTGTGCATGTGGGCAAGGACTGACAATCCTGCCACACTCCACTCCCTAGCAATAACTACCTCAACTACTCTGCATAGAATTAAAGTGGTAGTTGGATAAGACAAGGAAATATGGGAAAATCAAACAGGGTGGTGACACATGGATTTTTCCCCATTGGTTCAAGGTTTGACATCCCCTCCCCTTATCCTTATGAGAATCATGCCCCTTCTCAATTTAGTTTCCGCAAACATAGTTGGTTGGGTTATTTAATTAAAGATGCATATTTACATGATGAAAAAACTTAATAAATGCTGTATACCATGATAGACCATCGGTAACCATTCTGTTCACCGAAACATAACACAACTAAATCGATGGTGGGGCTTCTGCCTTTAGCTCCACACCATGATTCATTACAATATTTACATCAGGTACATTTAATGCAACGGGGTCAAAATCGGGGTGTTACAGAGGTTATTATTTTCCTAATTATTCTTCAAGTATGCATCATGTATAAATTCATTAATCTCAAACAAATGGTTTCTATCAAAAAGCAAAGACATGAAATTACCTTTGATGTGGCACATTGCTCTTTGAATCTTCTCCATGTCTTCAAGGAAGGGTGTTTTATCCAGTGAAGTAGCTCTCCAACAATAATTTGACACTAATTCTTGAGTGTCATGGAGTATGCTAAGGGAATCTTGGATCTTATTTTCATTCATCTTTAAGGACCCTTCAAGAAAATGAGGCTGTTGCAAATGAACCTCCGCATATTCTTCCTTCTTGCTAGGACCAACTTCATGAAGCTTAAGTGGTGATGGG
Source organism: Pseudotsuga menziesii (assembly GCA_001517045.1). Taxonomy (NCBI): domain Eukaryota; kingdom Viridiplantae; phylum Streptophyta; class Pinopsida; order Pinales; family Pinaceae; genus Pseudotsuga; species Pseudotsuga menziesii. The sequence continues at coordinate 182,460 of LPNX011107047.1, read as the reverse complement.
GAAGTTGATCTTGTTTCTTCTTCAACTGATATAAGGTATTAATTTTCATTTTTAATGGAATTTTAGCTTGCATCAACACTTTCAAAACTGATCTCTATGTCACCAACATATAGGTATGAGCACCCATTAGTAGGTACTCCTTCATAGTTCAAGCATCCATCAGTAGATGCTCTTTGTTTCATTTGCAAGGGAGGATGTGTCTTGAAATGATATTCAATATTTTCAATAGAAACTCCTTAATACTCATGTGATGTCTATTTCTATTTTTTAGAGTCACTTGGGTGTGAATTTCCATCCTCTTCATGTAATACTTCTTATACTTCACCTATTTCTGAACTAAGTGGTTCATGGGTCTCCTTGAGCAAAGATGATGCATTTTTCCCCTTGGTTTTCTTAAGATCAATATATTTTATCCAAAATTGGATAGCCAACAATTAAAATTATTTTATAATATTATTTTTCATGTTTTCATCAATAGGTTCTATGATTTTTATATCCTCTTCACCATCATATGAGGTTCCCTTTTCATCCCTAGTCATAGTTTCCTCTTCAACAAAAGAACTTTTGGTTTCAATATCTAATGGTGGTACCTGAATTATTGTTCTCCTAAATAAAATAACACATTAGGTGCCAAGATAATTCTTTGATACCACTATAATTTCCCTTTTTCAAAATTTTATTAAATGACCAATTCTTTCACTTTTTTCCCGTATTTCAACCTTTGACTAATTTTGATGTCTAGGTCTCCAAATTGACCCAAATGCTCCCAAATATTCTCAGAGTGTGTATGAATTATATTAAAACTTGAATATTATGTTCATATATGATTTATAACCCTCCAATCACTTCTGAAAACTATTTTTATATTCTGATCAAAGTAGGAGTCTTTACTAGCAAATTGGGGTTCCAATTCCCCTCAAGTAAATGCTGGAAATTGCTTCTCAAATGCTCTCAAACCCACTCGAATTTCTGAAAAGAACTAGGGGATTTGTAAGGTAAATTATTAAGGTCTCATATTCATAATGTTTCAGTTTATACAGGTTTTTATGAGTCTCTCCAAACAACTCCCAAATCACTATTTCGACCCATGGGGAAAAGGCACCAAATCTTCTCCCAATGCAATTAAAATGAGTAAAATGGATTCCAATGCTTAAGTACTGAAGATGAAACTTGTAATAAACATTAATGAAAATAAATTCATCATATATTTATCATATATAAATTCCTCCATTCGAAATAATCATCATTACCATGTCATATGTCAAAATAGAGTGGAAATGGTCATTGTTTGCTCATTAAAAGTCAAATTGACATACAACTCTTGGGTATTTAGACTTGAAAATTTATGGGAATTAAGAATATATAATATTTTAATTATTTTAATTATAAATATACCATTACAAGCTCTCCAAAAAAGTATAATATCTCACCCAAGGCGCAATCCCTCCATGAGCATGAATATGCAATGAAAACTGAAAATGGTTGAGATGAAGTGCTGCAATAGAAGAACCCATGAGATGCCCTATATATTACACTTAAAATTAAAAATACATTAAATCTCCATGAAATACCTGAGTGGCCTATCCAAACAACAAATTGTATGGGAATCTTTCATCCTCTAATTCCACTGTAATGTCCCTTTTTGGAAATTTTATTAAAATGACCAATTTTTCACTTTTTTCCAAATTTCGACCTTTGACTAGTTTTTATGTATAGGTCTCCAAATTGGTCCAAATGCTCCCAAATATTCACAGAAGGTATATGAATGATATTAATTTTTGAATATCATGTTCAGGGAATCGTTATTACCCTCTAAATTCTTCTACAGACTTGTTTAAGATTCTGGTCGAGGTAGGAATTTTGACTAGTAATTTGGGGTTCTAATTCCCCCACAAAGAATACTAAAAATGGTTTCCCAAATGCACTCAATCCAACTTGAATTTTTGAATGGAATCATGGGACATGTAATGTACATTAATATGAACTCATATGCATCACCATTCAACTTTTAATATCTGCTATAACTCCCTTAAATTAGATGCAAAAAGACTAGTTTCAACCTTGGGGGGAATGATAGGAAAACTTCTCCAAATGCTATGAAATTCAACAAAATAACTCCAAATGATTATGTACTGAAAATTAAACTCATATAATCTGTCAATAACATTCCATTCATCCATAAACCATCAATATTTTACTTATCCATTCGAATCTATCAACATTATATTGGTTCACAACAAGGTAGTGGCGAAATGGCATTGTTTCTTCATTGTTTAACATTTATGCATGAAATGTTTTGGGTATTTTGACCTGAGAGTATTCTGAAATTTTAAATACATAAATAAAATTCCACTCATCCATAAACCATCAGTATTTTACTAATCCATTCTAATCAATCAACATTGCATTGGTTCACAACAAGATAGTGGAGAAATGGAACTATTTCTTCATTGATTAACATTTTTACATGAAATATTTTCGTATCTAGACCTGAGAATAATATTAACTTGAAATATAGATAATTTACATCATAACATAAAATAATGGGGCATTATAATCTTCCCCAAATATATCAATAGCTCACCCAACGTGCAATCCCTCCATGAGCAAGAATATGCCATAAAAACTGGAAATGGTTGAGAGAAAGTGTTGAAATAAAAGGAACCACGAGCTGTCCTGTAGCTTAAACATACAAATAAAACTCCATTAAATATCCATGAATTACTTGAGTGGCCTCTCCAAACACCAACTTGTATGGGAATATTTCACCCTCGAAATCGACTAAGGCGAGAAAACTGGTCATCCACTAGCTCTCACAATTCACAAATGAAAATTTCTCAAATGATAAAAAGATATTATCTTGGATAATTCTTGCATTTAATAAAAATAATTATCCTTATAAGGTTACCAATCCATCCACAAACTCAAGCCAATTCGAATTTGGGTGTGGGCTCAAGATTTTCAATGTGTCCTCCCTTTCCTAGCCTTCCATCTTCCCCCAATTTTAGTAGGAACCTAATGTTTCCTATGCTGAAGGGAAAAAGCTCTTGTGTTCATTAATTTAATTTTGAAACCTTCAGTGTTCAAACCTAATTCATATTTCCTATGGTTAGCAATCATCTTAATGGTATGAACTATGTTTTTCATGCCATCAATCGGTTCTAATACCTGACTTGCAAATTCATACCCAACTATATGACATGCAAATCAGATCTATATTTTACATGCCTAGAATTTGCTTCAAAGGTATGATCTGTCTTTTTCTTGTCCTAGCGAATTTCATCCTCCAAATCTTTTTTGGTGTTCTCGTGCTGAGGCAGTTGATATAGATGCATGCTCTGCATTTATAAATTCCAGTTATTAGATTCTAAGCTCTGGTTTTTTTTCAGTAGCTCTTACAAAGGTTTAATTTGTGCCTAGGAGGCCATTAAAAATGTGTAATTGTTTTTTCTAATGCCCGCGACACTGTTACAGAGGTTTGACTTGTGTTTTAAGGAAAATTAATATATAAGCATGTTCTGCATTTATACGTGCATGTTTAGAATTCTCCAGGAACATGTTGGGTACAACCACGACATCCACGTCCCCAATTAAGTCCCTAACTAATTGGAACATTCCCTAGGAATACACACTCCCCACATCCCTGAAACAACAGAACAATGGGTACAAGTGGTTTTTTGTGGGGGATACATCACCATGCATCATGGCTCGAAAAAAATACAAATATGTCCTAACTCAGTATGATTGTTGCAATTGAAATTGATATAATGAACTAATGCTTGATGGAGAAGTTTCAACATTCAACAAGACAAAAATTAAACTTTAAGGTCTAAGATATCCATGCAATTAACTGCTCTTTATGACTTTCAATATTCAGAGATAATAACAAGTTTTCAAGGCATAGTTGAAAGTAAACAATAAGTGGAGCAAGAGTTGAATCCTCCATTGATGTTCTTGAAATACCTTAATACGTTTGAGTCCAGAAACCATTATTCCTTGATCATGGTCTTATCTAAGCTCTAAATGGCCTGATGATTTTTCAAGTAAGTCTTATATAACTTGTAGACAAAATAACAAATTTATTTCAAAGATAAATAGTAACTTGTAGCAGTATAACTTACAAGAACCAACACTAGATTGGTAGTTATAGATTGATATTAGTTGTTCTTTCATATACCTCATTATATACTTCAAGGTAGGAGCAAGTGACTTCGAAGTCATGAACACTTTCTTCCTTTGCAATGAGATCAAAAATTGTTCGCAGACTCAAGACCATGAGTCCAGGATCTTCTGGCATCCCAGCCATTGTGTATGTTTTACCACTGTCAAAGAAAAGTTAAGGAATGCATAAGCTAGGATGCATGAAAAATGAAGGAAATGAAAATATATAGTCAGCATAGAATAATTAAATACTTGAAATGCAATTTTAAGGACTTATATTGAAATGTCGAGCTTCTATGTTACCCGCTTCAGGAATAATTGATGCAAGGGTAATAGTGTAAGTATATAATGATGTTAATAGTGGAAATAACGAAAGGTTTATAAAGTAACAAACCTTTTATGACTCTATCACTACTAAGTATATGTCTCTATGCAATGAAATATACTTTTTTTCCTTTCTCAAATGGTTTCAGCTAATGATTAGCATAGATCTCACCAAGGGGATAAAACATTTGTATAAGTTTATTCTCACAATCTGTAGCAAAGAATAGATATTTAGTACTCAATAATTCAATATTTCCAATATAGATGTTGTCAAAATTCTCGTTTGGAATTAGTGGTTGATTCCAAACATGCCACTGATGTAACCTAAACTGTGGGAAAGAGTTGTTGAGGTGACAGTGGGAAGCATTTTTTAGTTACATAAAGCATCACCTTGGTGCTTGGGATTTACACTTATGTGGGTGCTAGATATTGTTGTAACAATAACCAACACATAGTCCAAGAAATAGCAGAAGAAATAAGAACAGAATGGTGGGGAGATCTCTTAGAGAAGCTTTGAAGGATTGTAACCCTTAAATATCAAATGGGTTTGAAAAAGACTACATGCTAAAAAATTTGCTTAAAAAATTTAAAGGAAAAAGTCATCAAAACAATGTAATATTTGATATCCCTATGGTGGAGCTTATAAAAATATCAAAATTTAATCCCAATACTAGGTGTTGTACAACCCTGAAATAGTGCTACCTTATGGCATTTCAAAGATTCATTAACATGATAAACAAGAAATTGAAAAAGAATTTACTCCTATGAAGTGTGAAAAGTCTTTGTGTAGTCTCAATTGCTATAGTTGCTAGAAGTAAAGACCTTATCAATACACATATGGAACTCCCTATTGCAAGTAATATGTACACAAGAATGAGAACTCTACTACTTACTGTGGACTTCTAGTATTGGGTTGAAGGGGAAGCCCAAGACATCCAATAATTGCTACTAGCACCTAGAACAATATGTGTGCTACAAATATGATAGGAACCAAGGCACCCTTATATGCTGCAGTTATAAAAGAAGAGTATACTTGCATTTTAACCTTCCCAATTTCTCTTTCTTCTTCTTTTACAATCTATTCAAATCTATTTTCATTGATTCTCGTCGCTTGATCCTTTGCATCCTCATTTTGATATGGTTTATTAGATTCAGAGTCAATGGTAATGCAGAATCTACTTTTGTTATTTCCTGTTTGTGGCACTATCCTCCTAGCTAAAATCTATGATGCATCAATTGCATTCAAAGTTTGTTGGAGTGCACCAACTAGCTTTAATAAATGTGCACCACCCGGTATATCTTCATTCCTCCCAACTTGAACTATGTCTCCATCTTGCATAACCTGCAAAGTTTCCCAAAATATCCCTAACACTTTTTTATGACTTGACACAAAAAATTTCCTATTCAAAGAGTAAATTGTTCTGTACATAAAGGTTGCAAATTTTCAAGTGTATAAGGTCACTAGTATAAGGTCATACGCAGATAAAAGTTCTACTTGATGTGTGACATATACCACTATCTTTGATCCCAGAAATCCAAGAAGGAAATTCTGTTAGATTATTTGGTGAACTAATGAGGCATTGGATAATGCATTCAAATAAAAGTGTGCTTTGACAATATACTCTACAAATGCATTTAATCCTTCTAATTGGAGATGGAGAGGAGTACTTTAAATATCTGAGCTCTTGTATGAGCATCAACAACACTAAAAGGGTCATCGAGAAGATAGACATCTACATCTTGGTAGATTGCACAAGCAAGATTGCATTCTTTGTTTTTGTCTGCCACTCAAATTGATTCCTCTTTCTCCAATCTTTATCTGATCCCCATGAGAAAACAATTCTAGGTATTTCTTTAGAGCACATAATTCAAGTACATTTTTGTACGTGTTTCTATTCCTATTGCTCCCAAATAAGATGCTCTATTCATTTTTCTCGCTTTGAATCCATGGAGACTATGGAACATAAGCTATGCTACCACTGACCTTCAAAATCATTGATAGCTTGGGTATTTCTCCCAAAATACTAGACAACAAGCTTGACTTTATAGAACCAACTGATCCACAAACTACAACTTTCATGCCTTTTCTTAGCTGCAATTTCATTTCCCTTAATGTCATATTATTGGAGGTTGGATCCCATGAAAATTATCCATCTTTGATCTCAACTGCAACACTGGTTGAATCCCTAGGTAGATTCTCTACTACATTTCATTACAACTCTTCTTCCTGTACAAATGTGGCTATTTGGTTTAAGAACACGTTGCATTGAGCAATCATAGAAACCAATTCAGGAAGATTATATATAGGCTTCTGAAGGATTTGGAAAGTTGCTAAGGTAGAAAGCACTTTACTTGTTGTCAATGGAACCCCTATTAGCAAGTAGGTATCAAATGTAATAGCATACACGAAGGTTGGTGCCGCCCAGAAGAGAAAAGTGAATATAGAGGAGATATACATATATGTTCATATATAGCCTTGTTCAACCCTTCTCATCTCCTAGAGCCTATGTAGATATAAGGTTTCCCAAGCTTGTAGTTTCAATATCCTCATGCTCTTTAAGATATTTGAGGTAACCTTCATACGTCTATCCTTTGCCTCCATGATCTTACCCTGATATTTCTATTATAGTTTAGCGAAAGGGGTATTTCCAACCATGATTCCAACTATGTCTACCATCCCTACAATAGACACCATGCCAAGATTCTTGTATAGAATTACTAAATCCAAGAGCACTTGTAGAGGGAGAAGCCAGATATCGTGCATGTACCAGGTGAATTTTCAATGCGTTCCACATCTACACTCATATAATTTATAATTTCAGCAACCGTATTCTTCTACCTAGACCTGTTAGGAAGACACAATCCTTTTTTGTATACAAGAGTTGTTAGACCTGATCTAACCTGCATCTCGAGCTTCTGGGCTCCAATATACCATTGTTCAGAGCATACCCTGCAATCATATTTCTCCACAAAACTACACTCCATTCAGGCATATTTTCAAACACTTTCCTTACATCCTCAAGAACAGGAGGAACAGGAACATCAAACATGCTATCCCCACATCCTTTGAGGACTGCAATGAGCAACAACAACACCCTCAATTCAATATGGATAACCAACACCATGGACACCATAGATGGTAAAGACACCAACCAACACTTATATACAGTATCATGGAGGGCGCACGAACCTATACTAAGAAATATAAATACATACAGAGACACGGGGTGGCATACAAAAAGGCAGACATAAAAATAATGAGATACAGGGCTGCCTTAAACAGGTGTGGGAAAGATCCAGAGGTATGGGATATGAAAATTTGAAAGCGTAGAAATCACAAATAAGGATAGCATATGCAGTAGCAACATATTCATCGGATTTAGACTAAGTTACATACGGGCTTATACCAAATTCAACATCCTTCGATGAAAGATCCAGTTGAATTCAATCCACTAGCATCCCCACCATATTTGTCATATATTATTGTAGTTAATTACCTAGGGATCGAGATAGAGATCCAATAGCCATTTGTTCGGTTCATTCAGAACCAGAAGCAACAAAGCGAGTATATTCACCACCATCAATAGGAGATACAACAAATTTCTATTTAGAACCTTCAAAAGCAAAGCCTACAACAGGGGTAGTACCTTCTCTCACATGTTTACTCAAGAAGTGCAATATTGAACGCTTATTAATTAGTTGCAATAGATAAGTAATTGGTGTTTATTTGTGGTAATATTATATCCTACAAATGGAGAGCCCATGGAAAATCCAAAATTTATCCCAACGGTATCCCTTGCCAGTGGAGAGCTAGAACCAACAATGAGGCAAGGGTGGCTGCATTTGATTCATTCATTGAGGATCCTCCTGGGCACAGGGGAAAGAGAAGGTGATCCAACTAAGTCTACCCACTATAAGCATTAATTTTGGACTTCAATTCAATCCCACTTTATGTAAGGACCAAGATACTAGATATATGGGGCTTTCCCTATACCCGCATCTTAAATTACACCACTGGTACCTAAATGGAAACTATTTCGGTAAGAAATGTTGAAGGGAAACTTAAAATTATGGGTTTAAGTTAAAATAAAAATGTGACAAAAAGTTCAATATTATCCCCCAGTTTTCATTTTCTCCAAGGGCCAACTAAACCATCAATTTGATTCCCAGGATTTTAAGTCAACCTCTATGTAGTAATAGACCTCTTCAAGCAATATTAAATAAAAACCTCCGTACAATAATGGCTCCGCTAATTATCTCTTCATCTTCTTAACATGAAGCTTCAAGAAGTAAATCTCCTTCAATAGCAGCTCTAGATCTATAACTTCAAATCTAGTCCAATGGATCATCTAGTAACCTTTGATACAATGTGAAAAATATTTTGGTTATGTAGGCTCAAGTAACCATATGATCTTGTTGATTTATAACTAGCATAGCTAGTAGATATTCTATGTCATTTTGCAACAACAACACTGTGCAGTGATCAATTACCCACAAAATTGAAATGACAACAAGCAAACACAGGCATAAACACTCACACACAAACGACTTCAATACCTTCTCTGAAACACACTATCCAGTGGGTTTGGTTATTCAAAAAAGAGGCGTGTTGTTGATGGATGATTGAAAGTGGGGTATCGTAGAACAAGCCAAAAATAGAACCAACCAACACCTACCAATAATAACCACAAATTTGATTTGATTATAATATTTTTAGAACAACAAGGAAGGAGTGTGATTAAGCGGCACCAGCAAAAAAAGAATAAGAGAAGAGGTGTATAGAAAAGGAACAATCTAACAATCAAACAGAGGAATTTCATCATTAAAATATCTCATTCCCTTTTTCTTTTTCCTCGATAACTATTGGTTTTATTTCTCACATTGAATTTCCCAAGTTCACCTAGACAGCTCGTGCTTCATGCTTGCAAGGATATTTGAGCCATTTCATAACACAATAGGTAATAGAAAAAACATAAAGGAAACAAACCTGAAGGTCTAAACATTGCTTCCATTTTGAAGGGAGTGGAGACTCAACGTGAAGCTCAATACCAATATTTGACAGTTTTAATTTTTTTCCATCGACACGAATCTCATCACCATGTTTAGAATTTCCTGAATTCCAACTCCATTTACTCTTCTTAGATGCATCTTCAAGCATATTCTTAGATCCAGACAGATTACTTCAAAATACGGTCCGTTTAGACTAGGTCTTCAACACGATAGGGTAGAGTTGTGATTCGTATAATGGGGAAAGGGTTCCATTCTCATTGGCCATGGCCCCTCATAACCCACCAAACCATCATCGCCTCCAACCAACTCAAAATATTTGGTGCCAACAGTCTGTTTGAACAGTTTCTTTGGTGCCAATCTCCATGGGTTCAGGAAAATCAGCCATCGACTATGAATGTCGTCAAACAGAGGTGGGTCAAGAGCTATTGGGTCGACAGTTGCATTTGCATATATATTTTTTGCATATATATTTGTTTGTTTTAGTTATATATTTTTTTGTTGTTTTATTTTTAGTATTTTATTATATAAATTATGTTAATTGGTTATATATTCTATTTTTTAAATAATTATTATATAAGTTGTTTAGTTTTATAAATTAGGATTAATATAAAATTTAGTTAATTTGTGTTTTATATAAATATAATAATTTTTGTTTTTAATAAATATAATATTACTTTATTATTATATAATATTTGTTTTAATGGTATTTTTTGTTATATTATATGTATATATAATAAACTTGGATCGAGGGCATTGGCCGAGAAGAGTTGTGCACATCGTCAATCAGGTGGGTGGTGATGTCAGATGCAAAATTTACCTGGCCACTAATGAATAAAGGAGGTTTAACTTGATAGTGATAAGGAGAGGTCACCACTCCATTATACGTATCATATTCTGCAAGGTCATGAGGCCTGTAAGAGGTTGAGGAATCAAAATATTTACCTGAAACTCCGTGATGGGGTAAAGGTCTCTACCTTTATACTGCATATGGATCTAAGACTGGTTCTGGGTCAACACCCCAGTTTAACTATAATTAAGTCTTTGATTGGTTAAAATATTGTTCTTAGTGCTTCCACCAGTTCAATTATTATTGGATCGACTGCTACAACTTTTAAAGGAACTGATCCTCGTGAAGCTGCATCGACTGGTGCAGCTAGTTCGATAGTCATAGATCATGATAGTTATATTAAACTTAGAAAAGCACCTCGATATGGGACTTATAGGGACTCTTACATTGAAGGATCAACAACTAGCTATGATGCTTCTAGGTATCAATATGGTACTGGTTCTAGTACCTAATTCATAATTGACATATAAGGAACCTAATTTTCCTTTGGCACGCGCTTAACTGGGTTTGCTTCAATGGTGCAGCAGGGATAAAGATGGTCAAGAGAAAATTCATGCAATTTCTTTGTTGGATCTCTAAAGATCAAGGTGCATGGCACCAATATTACTATTAGAAGGTATACCATTTTCAAAATTTACACTTCATTGTCAAAATTGCAGTTTTCCATGACTAACATAAATCACTAATTCATATTCTTCTAGCTAGTCATCTTTTATGTCGTGACTAAATTAGTCGTTTATGTTAGTCATTTTTAACTCCGTGACTTATTATCTAGCCATATTTGTTAATTGGTGACTAAATTAGTCGCTAATTTTAGTCGTTTATAGTTGGGTCAATCAAAATTGCTCAAATTTAGTAGTAAATCACTTGAAAAACCTATGGTAACTAGAATTTTTAGTCACGTAGTAGCTAATTCCTCATTTTATACTAGTGTTATAACAGTCATGGTTATTTTGTAAATATTGTAACTTATTTTCAAGCCATTCAAAAAGTTGAATTATCTACATTATGAGAGATGGAATTACTTGCTTGAACCGCGTTGAATAATTACTAATTATGTGTAGAGTTAATTATTCAAATGGAAAAATTTGAACTCCGTTGCAGAGAGAAGCAACTAAATTTATAGAAAACAATGGTGTTGTTTTATGGAATTTGAACACTATAGAACCACCAACCATAATCAATATTCCTTGAGAGTAAATTTCTTCTTTGAAAAACAGAGTGGGTTTTTTCACAAATAGGATATTAATGGAAGATATTTTCCAAGTTTTGAATATGGAGGGATTGAGTAATATCATGGAGTTGTGAAAGATTTGAGTGTGTCTATCGAATTTTTTGTGGGAGTGTTTAGTTAAACAAGAACACACTAGTACATAATAAGAGATAAGTGACCATAAAATGACCAAAATCCGCCTATAAATGACCACTTATGCTTTGGCAATCGTTGGTGGCTAATTTTTCAGTCTCTTATCACGCAACCAAAAATGCGTTCCTATATAGTTTGGTCATTTATAGCTTGTTGGCTGGTCATTAATTTGGTCACATATTTGGTCATTTCTATGTGAATTTTTGTCATTTGTTTGGTCACTTATCACCCATTTGTTGGTCACTTATCTCTCATTTTTTGGTCACTAATTTAGTCATTTTATTTGCAAATATTCATTGATTTCTGTAAATAGGGTATGGAGGAATCGAACCACCAATCACTTCTTGTAAGGAAATTGCTCTTCGATTGAGCTACTACCCTTGAAGTCTCTACAATACTTGCATAAGTGCCAAGATTATTCATGTACTTCAAACATCATATATAGATTATAAAATTCAGCGAGAATTAGCAATAAAATCTACTATAGTTTGATCATGCACTCCATAAATCCAAGTTCTACGAAAAAATATTGTCCTTCTATATATTTATTCAAAAAAAGCATACATTAGCCCATTCAAAGTTCAAACAAAGATCCACTTATTTTTTCCATCGCTTCAACATATTGCTCAACTAATTTACCAATTCTCTCATCCAGATCGGTAGTTCGCTTATGTGCCTTTGCACTTAGGGAATATGGGACAATAGACCCATAAGCTTCACCTCTTTCAACTTTAACACTCCCAAAGGTCCCTGTGTTAAATATGAAAAGCATACAATGACAATAAATAACAACAATAGTAAATTACACTAAATTTATCACCTTAAAAAGTGAAATGATTCCTGCAAGGAAAGGATAAGGTATAATTCAAAAGCAAACCTCAGCGAAAACAACAACAATCTTTGGAAAGTATTGATTGCATGGGCCAAGAATTTGAGGATCAAAACTACAGTTAGGAAGCAGTTAACACATGAAAAATAGGTTTAGATCAAACAAAACAAAATACACTCACGTGAAAACTAAAACCAATAGAATCGACATCAAGTTAACTAAAGTACAGAAGGATAACAAAACCGATAGATTCCACCTAAAAATAAAAATGCACAACTAGGATGATAGCATTACTTGCTAGACATCAACATCTTTATCTGTGCAAGCTTCAAGAAGAAATAGAAAAAAATATTCATAATACATGTCCCAAAAACAATATAAAATTAGTGATTATTCTACATAAGAAGAAAAATAACTAATCCATATGCTTACATCTACCAAGTTTGGGTAAATATCTTTGTAGTAGTGACACCACAGTATTCTGCAACAACATCAAAAATACATATTTCCACACATCTCTCTTCTTTAGTCCAGTCTTTTATCTACAAAATATGTATAAGAAACAAATAACAAGCCTTCAATGATACACCCCACAATTTGGTAGTAGTAGATCCCAAGGTACCAATAGTGTTTTTTTTATTTATAAATGATGACATATAAAACAAATAGTTGTATCCTGATACATCTCTTTATCATAATACGAAAAAAAACATGTATTTCATTATCACATGGGTATTCTTACCAGCATCATAGTGATGAAGGAAACAAGTTCATAAAAATAGGGTAAAAACGATGATTTGAACAATTTTAAGAGTGTTCCAAGGCATTCTCCAATTTGGGTAATCACCTGAATGCATTCATTTAGTGAGGTTAACATATTTGTAAGGACCTCTGTTTCTGGTTCTTGGTAAGCCAGATAAACTACGTTATATCCAATCAAGTAAAAATAGTTGTTATTTAGAGGAAAATAATGATATTTCTTTAAGCTATTGACTACATAAATAATGAAAAGTTAAAAATTTTAAAATGAGAGCTCGTGTTCTTACCTTATGTAATGATTCAACAAGGGATAAAATAATATAGTCTGAGAGTCTCTTAACATGTGACCCGTTACATCCTTGTTCTTTCCATTTATCCATGACCATTTTCCAACTCGAAGCAGTTATGGAATGCTTGTTTAAACAACAATAGGTGATAAAGTTTCTTGACATAGAGAGATGGATCCTGAAAACCTAACAAATAGGCATCAATGCAACTGCAAATTTTGGAAACTGCCAACCAGATTTTGATATTTAAACTTAGCAGCATATATCTAATAAGAAAAAGGGCATAAACCATGACAAAACAGTACTAGAAAAAAAATAGTATCGATGTAACTAGACAATATAAGTTTAAAGCATAATTTTCATCTCTTTCAACTTTAACACTCGCTAAGGTCCCTGTGTTAAGGCTGAAAATAATACAGAGACAATAAACAATAACAGTAGTAAATATAACTCAAAGTACAAAGAAAATAAATAAGATAACCCAGTGTGAGAGTTGAAATGCACAACTAGGATGATAGCATTACTTGCTAGACATCAACATCTTCATCTGTGCAAGCTTCAAGAAGAAATAGAAAAAAAATTTCATAATACATGTCCCAAAAACAATATAAAAATAGTGATTATTCTACATAAGAAGAAAAATAACCAATCCATATGCTTACATCTACCAAGTTTGGGTAAATATCTTTGTAGTAGTGACACCATAGTATTCTGCAACAACATCAAAAATACATATTTCCACACATCTCTCTTCTTTAGTCCAGTCTTTTCCCTGCAAAATATGTATAAGAAACAAATAACAAACCTTCAATGATACACCCCACAATTTGGTAGTAGTAGATCCCAAGGTACCAATAGTGTTTTTTTATTTATAAATGATTACATATAAAACAAATAGTTGTATCCTGATGCATCTCTTTATCATAATAAGAAAAAAAAATATGTATTTCATTATCACAAGTTCATAGTGATGAAGGAAACAAGTTCATAAAAATAGGGTAAAAACGATGATTTGAACAATTTAAGAGTGTTCCAAGGCATTCTCCAATTTGGGTAATCACCTGAATGCATTCATTTAGTGAGGTTAACATATTTGTAAGGACCTCTGTTTCTGGTTCTTGGTAAGCTAGATAAACTACGTTATATCCAATCAAGTAAAAATAGTTGTTATTTAGAGGAAAATAATGATATTTCTTTAAGCTATTGACTACATAAATAATGAAAAGTTAAAAATTTTAAAATGAGAGCTTGTGTTCTTACCTTATGTAATGATTCAACAAGGGATAAAATAATATAGTCTGAGAGTCTCTTAACATGTGACCCGTTACATCCCTGTTCTTTCCATTTATCCATGACCATTTTCCAGCTCGAAGCAGTTATGGAATGCTTGTTTAAACAACAATAGGTGATAAAGTTTCTTGACATAGAGAGATGGATCCTGAAAACCTAACAAATAGGCATCAATGCAACTGCAAATTTTGGAAACTTCCAACCAAATTTTGATATTTAAACTTAGCAGCATATATCTGATAAGAAAAAGGGCATAAACCATGACAAAACAGTACTAGAAAAAAAATAGTATCGATGTAACTAGACAATATAAATTTAAAGCATAATTTTCATCTCTTTCAACTTTAACACTCGCTAAGGTCCCCGTGTTAAGGCTGAAAATAATACAGAGACAATAAACAATAACAGTAGTAAATATAACTCAAAGTACAAAGAAAATAAATAAGATAACCCAGTGTGAGAGTTGAAACCTTCCTTATACTCAGCAATATTTTTTTAGATTAGATCTTGTTCTTAAGAGACAAGTCACTACAAGAACAAAGGACATACCCAAGAGAGAGAATAAATCCAATTATTGTAGGTTTAGTCAACTATAGTAGCAGTTAAGGTAACCTAGTCGACAAACAAGGAAACCCCAATTACTGGAGAAACATACCAAGAAACAACAGTCCATAAAATATCAAGTAATGATGACATTCCACACACAAACCAAAGCTTAGTTTGTAGCCCATACAAATCCCATGGATTTCTTGAGAATCCTGTGAATTGTTTGGGGATGCTAAAAGAAACCATAACCTTGTTTGAGTGGATTAAGATATATACTGCATTGTATATACTGCATTGTTTGAGTGTTTGGGTCTGCTTGAAGTGAACCATAATGAAACCACAATTACTAGAGCAGTAGAACCATAAACATCAGTCCATAAAATATCAGGTAATGATGACATTCCACACACAAACTAGAGCTCATTTTGTATCCCATACAAAGCCCGTGGATTTCTGACAGTTTAGCACACTCAAATAGTACATCAAAGATATTAGTCCACTCAAGTCTGAAACCATGACAAAAAAAAATAGTCCATAAAATACCAGGTAATGATAGCATTCCATACACAAACTAGAGCTCAGTTTGTAGCCCATACAAATCCCATGGCTTTCTTGAGAAGGTTATGAATTATTTGGGGTTGCTAAAACAAACCATAACTCTATTTGAGTGTACTAAGATCTATGCTGCATTGTTTGAGTGTTTGTGTCTACTTGAAGTGAACCATAAGGAAACCCCAATTACTTGAGCAGCAGACCCAGAAAATACAGTCCATAAAATATCAGGTAATGATGACATTCCACACACAAACCAGATATCAGTTCATAGCCCATACAAATCCCATGTCTTTCTTAGAGCTTAGCACACTCAAACAGGGCAGCGGAGATATTAGTCCACTCAAAGCTGAACCATGACCTCCTAAGCTTGGTTGTGACCTTCTTGGTGCTGCCTGGATTGAACCGAAACCTTCTTATTAATTCTTGAACTGAATTGTGACTTACTTGGGGCTACCTGGAGCAAACTATGACATGTGTGAAATTTCTTGAGTAGGCTATGAGTTGTTTGGGCATGCAAGAAGGTCACACCCATAACAAGCATAACAAAAGGGTTAAGGTACCACACTATGAGGGGGTGCAAGAATAAGGACCAATCGAGGGTCAACATAAGATCACAAGTAAACAAGAGGGTTCGTAACAAAGTGGGAAAACAACCCCTACACAACCAAGACCAAGGTGTGTCAATCAAAGTGGGATAATAACCCTTTTACCCATAGGACAAAGGTGTACCATCAAGGTGGGGAAACAACCCTTTTACCCACAAGACCAAGGTGTCAAACTTTTATATTCTCTCTGAAGGTATATAGTCCATAAATGTTCCATACCACACCAGTAAGTTTTATCATCACTGTATAAGGAAGGTCCATACCAAAATAGTAATTTTTATCATCACCATTTGGGATTTCCCATCAACCCTTCCCTATTCTAATTTCTCAAAGAAAATGATTATAAAATTCTTATGAGGATGTGAATAATATTTCCACAATTTTAGCAGTAGAAAACACACACACACACACACATGAAAATAACATCTAAACAGAAATACATTCTCATGTATTTAAAGTATGTTGAACAGTTAGAGAGATGGATCCAAAAACCTAACAAATAGGAATCAATGCAAGTGAAAGAAAGGCCAAGAATAATGTCTACAAATAGGAATCCCAAATAAGCTTTCACATTCAAATTTTATTAATCCAAGCGATGCTAGCTAGAGACTATTTTTCTGGCATCATAAGGTCTAGTAATACATAAGAACATGTTCTCACTACTAGATTTTTTCTCTTTTTTATATTTTTATTTTAATTGAAAGACAGGTAGCTCATCTTTGTAAGTGGGTTGATTTACTTTATTTTTGAGTTAAGATTGGGGTTGAGAAGGAATTCAAGGAGGTTTTGTGGAGGATTCTTAGAGGTGTTGGAGGTAACGCAAGCCATTTGTGATATCACAACCCTGTATGGACTAAATTTTTTCGATGGTTGATCAAAATGGATAAGGACTTGTTGAACGTTATTGTTGTGGCTTGTAAATGTTAACCAAAATGATTTCTATGGTGGATGTAGAGAACTTGGGGAAGATATTAAATTCTATACTTTCATTTGACTATTGTAGCTTTAATTTGATGCTTATTATAATGTTCATTAGTGTGATAGAATTGCTAGTTTAGGTATTTAACCGAAGAACATTTTATGTGGTAACTCTTACAAACTATAAGAGGAAACAATATGATTTAACAATTTATAACAACAACAAGTATAATACTTCTAAGTATGATATAAATGTAAAAAATGAGGGTACATTCCTAAATAAATAGATGGGTAGA